>JAMZAV010014431.1:0-14393 GCA_024449915.1 Sweltsa coloradensis
GTAAAAAACCACTTTTAAAAAATAAAACTTTTTCGGTCTTACCTTATCACAGGTGGCGAAATAATTATGACCTACCCGTTTAAAGCTTATTCCTTACTCACGTTACATTCGTTACTGTTTCTACGAAAGCAGATATCTAATTATTTTAAATATGATCTCTTGAATTTTTAAATTGTTCGTATAACTTATTAGACAAGAAAAACAAAATAGACCTGATTTGGTTTCGGGGTAGGATATGGCCTTGAATATGGCTCTAATAGTGAAATTCGTAAAAAAATAAAAAAAATAATATAAAGAGAATAAGTCAATTTTTGTAAATATCCGATAGTAATTATGAAGTATTACTGCCCGAACAAGAGGCGAGCTCCAGGCGTTGTCGTCAGGGACCTCTATCCCTTCACTTGACGACCTCCCTGACGACGACGACAACTTATACCGACGAACGAGGGACAAAGACGATGACGTCCCACGACGTGAAAACCCTCTTTTCCTTTCGCCCTAACCGTAGCGGGTTTCTGACCAGTAAGGGTATTTCACCCCCATATCCGCTATAGACAAGGGTGGCGCATATGACCTTAACGGTGACGCGTAGGAATCTTTTATTTGCGGAGAAAAGGTTGTTCCCAGATGTGACAGTCATGTGATGCACCTTCAAGGCTCTACAGGTCCCTGTAATTATATCGATGCTTTGGGCAGTGTTTTCGTAGTACCGTTGTATCAAACGCCCGCAATTTTAAAGATATTTCGATATTATTTTTTTTTATTATACTCAGTAAAGACGCCTAACATCACCCGTGTTGCACGTGTTGTAAGACACACAAACGCAACACGTCGCTCAGCCTGAAACGCTCGGTTAAGGTGGAGCATTAAAGGGCACTTTCAACATTGTTTTCTTATTTGGAGCCTTCGATTAATACCTGTAAATATTATTTCTTTTGCTTTAGTATCATCTCTATAATTTTCTTTTCATTTATAAACATAGAAAACCATATAATCACAAACTATATCACAGGCAACGCAATATGACCTTCCCGGGATTGAAGCGTCCTTTTTCTCACATCGCATGAGACTGGAATTTAATGGTGTCTGGGAGATCCCCCCCCAACCCCACCCCCCAGCCAATGCGGGACAAGCTCGCACAGTCCCGGAAAAAAGAGTTTAAGTTGTTTTTTATAACGTGTGTTGATGGTGCCCTGTTGATGATTGTTTGTGATTGCAAAGTAAAAATTATATGTTTTTTTTGTTTGACTTGTCATTGGATTTGTTCATTTGTGTCAAGAGTGCATGCAGGTGTAGGCATAAAATGTAGCCCTACAGCATAAACCTTGATTTCAATACGGTTTTATAGAAGAATTTATATTTATTTTTTAGGTTATTCGCCATATTCTCACGTACATCCCCATAACCCCTTCTAGGCCTGGGGTAAAATTGGCCAGAGCATGGTTTCTACTAATCGTTAAAAGGCGATTCAAGAAAAAAGTCCACCTCGCAACATCAGCTAGAAAGACGGTTAGAATATTACTCCCAAAAATTTAAAGGCGAGCTCTGGAAACCGCCCGTCGGCGAACTTGCCCCTTTCCCTTGACGACCCTTTGACGACGAAACCCAACAATGACACCACGAACGATGACAAAGACAATGATGACCTTGACGTAAGTACCCCCCCGGTCCCCCCCATTCCGCCCCCTTTTCCGTGC
Organism: Sweltsa coloradensis; assembly: GCA_024449915.1. NCBI lineage: Eukaryota > Metazoa > Arthropoda > Insecta > Plecoptera > Chloroperlidae > Sweltsa > Sweltsa coloradensis. The sequence goes on from JAMZAV010014431.1 coordinate 1,698, forward strand.
TGTTTCTAAACAGGATGAGCTCCTCCCCCTCATATCCCCTAGCCTAGAGTGGTGCATTACGACCCTAACGGTTGACGCACGCTTTTAATTTTCACGTCCGTCGTATTCACGGAATTCTATTATTGCATTTAGTTGCGCCTCATTCAGAGGGTGTTTTGTAATAAACTATCAAAATGAATCTTGAACTTTTTGTTTACCTCAGTTCCTTAACATGAACTGAAGAAATCATTTCTTTGGGAAATCCCTTAATGACGAAGCGCAATATAAACTTATGGTTTGACGCCCCCCTTAAACTTGTTGACTAACTTAACTAAAAAAAATAAACTGGCAGTCGACAACGGGGACCCTCTCATATTTATTTCCATACCCATGGCTGGTCTGGATCTGACCCAGCATGGGTCTTTCTCACCCACAATCCCCAGGGTAGGGGCGTTTTTATTACCTGCTAAGAGTTAACGAACACTTAATCCTAATTGACTAAACTTAACCTAAAAAAACTAAACTGGCAGTCGACAAAGGGGACCCCTTCATATTTCTTTCCATACCCATGGCTGGTCTGGATCTGACCAGCATGGGTCTTTCTCACCCACAATCCCCAGAGTATAGCGGCGTTTTATTCCTCCTAAGAGTTAACGCACCCCTTAATCCAATTAAGCCCAAAGACGACGACCTTTACAACACGATCGATGAAAGACGATGGCGACCACGTCGTTAGAACCCCCTTCATAGTAATCTATTTAACAAAATTTAATTCACATCATTTACATTTTTTTTAAAATTAATTTATTTTCATTCACATAAAAACACTTTTGTTTTGCAATTACTATCATAATTTTATTTTGTTATATATACACTTTATAAAACAAAAATAATTTTCAAAACACCATTAACTCATCATCTTTTCATAATCCAGCCGGGGCAATATGACCTCGGGCCCTTTCTCACATACAAGAAAGTAATATTAGTTTTTTGGTGAATTTCTTTATTCCCTCCTCAAACCCAGGGGCGAGAACGACTGATTACGTTTTAAAACAATTTTAACCCCGTCCCTTGCCCGGGGTGAAAACTCGGCCAACTGGCTCTGCTTGTTGTAACAGGCGAGGAAATATATCTAGGCCATCTCTTAAACAAATCACCCTACCACATTTTATTTTATTTTTTTAATTTCCTTTAAATAAAAATTAATTTTGTTTTGCTTTTACTATTATTACCATAAAATTCTTTTCACCCGTCTGGGCCCGGGGTAAATTGGCTCAGAGCATGGCTTCTGCTAATCGTAAAAGGCGATTCAAGGGAAAAAGTCCACCTCGCAAAATTAGCTAGTATTTAAGGGTAGTAATATTACTCCCTGAATCTAGAGGCGAGCTCTGGCAATCGTCGTCGATAACGACACGAACGATGACGACAATTTACACCAAAAACGATGACATATAGAAACAATGACGACCGCGACGTGAAACCCCCTTTCCTCCACTAACCCGTGGCTGGTTATGACCAGCATTGGCCCCCTCTCCCACCCCCCCAGGAAACAGTGGTGCATTTGAAAAACGATGACCGTTTTTAATCAAATAAATCAAAATCCCAAAACAATTAGAAAACAATATAATCATCGATAATACCATTAACTCATTTCATTAACTTTCAATATACAGGCGACGCAATAGGACCTACGACGCGATTTGACGTGAAAAACTAGGGGCTTCAACCGGTTGGGGTTCATATTTGCGGCCGCCTGTGAATGAAAGGAAATGAGAAGAGTGAATGCGGTATGTTTGATGATTAGATTGTTTCTAAGTGTATAAATAACAAAATAAATTGATGATGCGAAGAAAGTAATAGCAAATAAAAGTAATGTATGTAAATGAAAATAAGAAAAGAAAAAAATGTGTAAAAATGTGAATTAAATTTTTTTAAATAATTTACAATGGATGAGAAATTTTAGAAAGTTTGTCGCCGTTATCATATGATAGAAGTTCTTCATATGATTGGGAGAGATCAAATTGCGTGTGCAATGCATCATATTTGGCACATTCTGCTAGCATATGATGCACGGTTAAAGGTACATCACATGTGTCACATATGGGAAGAACCTTTTCTCTGGTTAAGAGATATCCGTGTGTTGGGACGTGTGTGGCCTATTCGAATTCTAGACAATACCACCTCTTCTCTACGTGAGAGTCGAAACGTAGGTGGAAGATTTTTTTGTGTTTGACTGGCATCACACTATGCAATTTGTTATTTTGCACCACATCCCAAGATGCTAGTCGCAAATGCAACAATCTTTGCTTGTATCCACACTAGACATATGGAATGGGAACTAGATTAAATTCAACGTCGCGACGCTGGGAAGCTTCCTTAGCAGCCCGATCAGCGTGTTCATTTCCCTCTATGCCCACGTGTCCAGGTATCCAGCAAAACTCTATTATATATCCCTTAGAGGTTAGTTTTTCTAAATAGAATTGGATGTCTTGTAACCAAATGATGACTAGAATACATGAGTTTTTTTTAGCTTGAAGTGAACTTAAGCTATCTGAACACAAAGGTATTCTCCACAAAGACAGCGTAGAATGTATTTTAAGACTTCACGGATGGCGAATAACTCTGCAGTGAAAACTGAAACACAAAGTCGCTTAGCCTGAAACGTTCAGTTAAGGTGGAGCAATAAAGGCACTTCCAACCTTTTTGTCAATTTTGGAGCCATCGGGGAATACCAAAGTAAACCTTTGATGTTCATGGCAATCTTTCTAAAGTTAATTTTGAATACACTAAACGCAAATAAGTTTTTTTTATCAAAACGACAAAAGGTCAAATATAATAATCGGCTCTGGTGTAAAACCAGGGCGGGTTATTGCTAAATACAAAATTAAAAACTTTTGGCAGATGAAATTCTATAAGATTAAACAAAAGTTTACATCTTAATCCCGTTGGAAGAGATGGCCTTTTGGGTTTTTTTATCAAAATGGGCTGACATATGTCGTGTTAAAAACATTCCGATTTGCGGGATGGTTAGGCATAGCTTTAATTTTCATTACATATGTACCCATCAAGAGGTTTCTCCGTTCTGCTAAGGACGACACACCTGACTCGGCATACAAGCTGACTACCGGGTTTTCGAAATGCACCAAGAGCCCAAAACGAAGACCACAAAGGTGGACAGTGTCCAGAAGTTTAAGGGTTGTGTTACTTGCTGAAGAGTATACGAAAAATCCATAGTCCATCTTGGAGCAAACTAGAGATCCGTAAATTCTCAACATGCAAGTCCTATCTGCACCCCACGATGTATTACTGAGAACTTTCAATAGGTTGATTTTCAACATGCATTTTTTGCGTAACTCAACAACGTGGTCTTTCCAATTTAGCTTTTTGTCAAACACCATGCCGAGAAGACGGACATTTGTTTTAAATAGAAGTTCTACATTGTTAAACGATAGTTGTGGGTCATTTTGGATTCCTTGAAGACGGCAAAAGTGAATGCACTGAGTTTTTTCGGGAGAGAATCGTGTCCCCGCTTTCGAGCCCATTCACTTATATTGTTCAATCCAATTTGCACGTGTCTTTGAGCTGTTGATAAATTTACCGATCTGTAGAAGATTCCCAGGTCATCTACAAATAGGCACGACATTAGGCTCTTGGGATACAATCCACCACACTGTTTATTCCAATAGCAAACAGTGATACCGACAAGACCGAGCCTTGTGGTACACCTGTTTCCAGTGAGAACGAGTCTGACAAAACATTGTTAACACGCACTTTGAAAGTTCTATCTTTTAAAAAGTTTTCTAAAAATTTTGGCATGTGCCCTCGAAAACCCCACTCGTGAATCTGTTGAAGAATATTATATCTCCATGTTGTATCGTATGCTTTTTCAATGTCCCAAAAAACACACCAACAACATGTTGTTTTGCAACAAACCCTTCTTGAATAACCGGTTGACGCGTCCTAGATTCTCTCACGCTGTGAGTCACTAAGTCATCTCGCCAGCATCGGTCGGTCCTCCTCTCATCCCTTAGTCCCTTAGTCGTCGGCGATCCCTCCCCCTCCCCTTTAACGTCAACCGACGACAACGACAATGACAAAACGAACGTTAACAAAGATGATGACGACCCCTGACTTGAATACACATCTTTCCTCTCTCTTTCCGTGGCTGGTGTGACCAGCATGTGGTTTTCCTGCCTATAGCCACTTGGCTAGATTGGAGCAAAATGACCTAACGAATAGACTCCAAACCTAAAACAATTTGCCTATTCCTTGTAACAGCCCCGCCTGGATCAGACAACACGCGGTGACGTTATGCAATTAAATATCTCACTGATAATGGTTTGTTTAGTGGTCAATGACAACACGCACGATGAAAGTTTGCGATTCATGCCCCTCCACAAGTGTCTGACTAGAAGCGGGTAGTACAATGTGCTGTCTGTCCAGGGCTGTTTAAGAGGACTCAATACCTTGCATTCGCATTAACGGTTGAGGAAAACCTCGGACAAAACCTTCAGGGTCCGGATCCACAAAAAGGGAGATTCAGTTTTTGGTGGTTTCTCAATTCTCCCGCACGTCATGATGTAATACCGGATTCAACCAATCACAGACGCTAGCACCGCTGAACGACAACAAAGAGTCCGACTTTAGAAGGCTGTGACCTTACAATGTTAGTGTTTTGTTTTTGTTTGCGATTGATGCTTAATTGTTTCATATTTTGTTTAGCAGCGGTTAAATGTGCATATATTGTACATATTTAATAATGACTTCTAAACTCCTTGGATACCAGAGACTAGACTTACCCTTAGTACCCCCCCCACCCCCCCCCTACCTACCTACGCTACGGCCGACCTGCTACGGACTAGTCCTTCATCGAGATGGATAGAGGTAGGCGTGAACGAACGTGCTAGGCTAGTCCTAGGCTAGCACAGCACATATCATTATGTCAACCTTAGGCTGGGAATAAGAATACATAAACAATAACTACTACAAGCAGTTTTCATGTGTTTATGGTAACCATCATTTTAAACAATATATTTCAATAACAAAAGGCTAAATTAATCATGAGATGGATTTGTTGCCGCCATTTTCTTAAAAATGCATTTCCCCAATCAAAACCCATTGTATGATAGTAGGTGTTTTGTTGGGAGAATTTTGGGAGAAATAAATCCCACACAAGTAGATAAATCTCCGATAATGGATCCTTTTATGCAGTAGTGCAGCGGTGCTATTGTCTGTGATTGGTGGAAACCACAGTTTACATCATGACGTGCGGGAGAATTGAGAAACCACCAAAATCTGAATCCCCCCTTCTGTGTATCCGGGCCCTGGTGTTTATCTAGGTATGTTGCGGATATGATATTGTTAAGGGATGTCCGAGGGCTGTTTAAGAGGACTCAATCCCTTGCATTCGCATTAACGACTGAGGGAAACCTCGGGAAAACCCTTTCAGTCATGATTGCCGATCTCGACGGGATTTGAACCCGGGACCTCCCGAATCAGAGTCGCGCGCTTAACGCTCGAGCCAACACTGTCGGTCTGTTGGTATATAACAATATTGTTTAAATTTAATATATTGTTTAAAATTTCAGAAATATACCTACCCGCATCTGTTGGTTCTGACCAGCACGTGCATCCCGTGTTAATTGTCTTATTAACTGTAATTTAATTAACAAGGGAAACGTCAAAGTCGTTGTTAGACGAGTGAGAGAGCCATGTGTTGAGTACCCGGTAACATTACTTTTTTTCCCCTACATTAGGCCACCTTAGCCTATCATAGGCTAGCCGCTAGAGTGGCGCATTATGGCCTTACAGTTAACGCGCCCTTATACCAACTTAACTTAAAAACCACATTATTAATGAGCCATATGTTGAATACCCGGTGTTATTCCCCATACTGGGCTAGACCCAGCCTTATGTATAGGGGAGGAAAGGGGATGTTCCCGGGTACTCAACACATGGCTTACTCACTCGTCTATCAACGACTTTGGCGTTTCCCTAGTCTTGTTGGCTAAGGCGCCCTTATACCCAGAATGTGGGAGACCTGGGTTCAATCCCCTGGTCGGAAAAGATTTTGTAGTTTATGGATTGAATTTAAAAAATTATTAAACATGTTTTGAAATGCATATAACGCAGTTTAGTCTACATCAACTGTGACAATACTATGGAAAACATAGCCAGTACGAAATACGAGTAAAGATCGCTAGGTTTACTCAATGTCCCAGCGGAAATTAGGGGAACCTTGGTCACTGCTATAGGCGCTCCACGCTAAGAAAGGAGATGCGCGCGCTTTCGACGGGCCAATCAGCGATCGTTATTTTAAATTGGAGCCTGCTGAATGGCTACAATTCACCCGTTAAAAGCGCGCGCAACTCCTTTCTTAGCGTGGAGCGCCTATATGCATGTAATCACAGCCTGTTAAAAATTATTCGAAAAAATGACTTCTTCAAGGCCAAATGTATTGCTGACAAAATGAAATCTACACATTTGAAGCCAATTTTTCAATTTATTAATTCTTGAAGGCTTAAATCGCAACGGATTAAGCTCATTTTGTTAGCAGTTCTCAGTTACCTGGTCACGGATGTCTGTTTAAAATTTCAGCTCAATCTATTCGGCCGTTCGGCCGTGAGAGCCCGGACATACAGACATTGGACACAGTCACGAGAAGGTCCAATCGAGTAGCGTTATGGACTTCGTTTCACTGCGCTCACTCGTCTAATTAATTAATAAATAATTGTCACATGCTCGACACAAGTTTTCTTCTTGAGTCCAATGGGATAATGGTAGTATGTTATGTTGTGGTAGGTGTATCCATTGAATGCGTAGGTAACATACTTCCCTGCCTCACAACTGTTTCAAACTCACGTTCCTGCACAATATGTATTTCGAAGGTGTATTTATTACTTATATTAATTATATTCCCCAACACATTAATTAAGTTGAATGTGCCAAGAGGATGGCAGAAGAGAACATAGCTCCAAGCTCAATTCGTGTCTGCCAACGTGAAAACAATAAATATAATACAGCCGTCCCCTTTATTATAACCCTGTGTCCAACATTCAATCGATTTTGGAGGTCACTACTCAATTGTTTATTGTGCTTACATCTAAGTTAACATCATATATGATAACGGCGACTAAATTTCTAGTTCTCTTACAAAAGTAATTTATTAAACAAAATTTAAGTCACACTTAACACAATAATTATTTAGTTATTTATTTATTGCGGAAAAAAAAATTGTTTAGCTATTACTATCAACACCGCTATTTTCTTTTCTTTTACATACACTTTGAAAAAATTAAATCATTAACTTTCAATTTCACAGGCGGCGCAATACAACCTAACCGGTTGAAGCGCCCTAGTTTCTCACGTCGTCGTCAATCCTGAATCCTCCTGTGATCATTCCTTCCCACAGACTTTCAGCTTCCACTTTGTTCCATGTTGTTCAACAAGGCGTCGTATTTTGTACATTCTGCCAACGTACATCTTGTGTTAGCAGAACGTACCAAACACAATGACGCGCACGCAATTTTATCTCTCCCAATCATATGAAGAACGTCTATCTTATGATAACTGTAACAAACTTTCTAAATGTCTCATTCAAAGTAGTTTAATTTAAAAAATATTATTCACATCCAACACGTGATTTTTATATATTTAATATTTCCATTCAAATAATTTTTTTTTTGCTATTACTATCATAACCATAATATTCTTTCTTTCATTGGTCTTGTGGTAAGTGCCTCTTCTTCCAATGCAGAAGTTCCAGGGTTCAATTCCCGCTATGGGCAGAAATTTTTTACCTTCTGATTTGAATTTAAATCCAACAGTGTTTGACTTAGGAATTTGTAAACGGTGACTTGAAACCGTCCTAGCAACGAGGTACCTACATGATAAATTTCAAAGTTGATCTGAATCTGCCTTGTTGAATCTGGCGTTGATCTGCGGGTTTTTGCACTGTGCAACCCACTGATTGCTTAATTTCCTATTAAAAACATCGATCTTTGGTTGGTTATCGCTCACTCGTCGATTGCGTTGGCGCCTACAGAGTTGAAATGGTCGCTTCAGTTGTATGTCAACCACTAAAAATAAATTATATGATTAAGTGGTAAGACTCTAAAAGCTAATTGATTTATTTATTTATATACACACCATACAATTATTTCACTTACTTTCAATATCACAAGCGCCGCAATATGACCTTGCCAGTTGAAGAGCCCTAGTTTTTTACGTCGCCATCTCACAAACAGCAGCTTGCAGGCTAATATAGGCCTACTCATCGAAACTGGAGGCTAGCTCCTTGTCCGGGCCCGGGGAAGAATTGGCCCAGATCATGTCCTGGTCTAAGTCGTCGTCGGAAAGGTTGTCTTGGGAATAGTAATACGTTCCCGACGACGACTTACTCCCCGAACATAGAAGCGAGCACTGGCAATCGTCGTCGGGGACCTTGCCCCCTTCCCTTGACGACCTTTCGACGACGATGACGACAATGACACCGCGAACGATGACGAAGACAATGACGACCGTGACGTGAGAACCACCTTTCCTCCCCTTACTCGTGGCTGGTTCTGACCAGCATAGACCCCCCTAGGTTAGAGTGGTGCATTTTGACCTAACGGTTGACGCCTCCTTTATCCAAGTAAACTAATTAGTTTATATTTTATGGCACATTATATGTTAGCAGAATGTACAATGATGCCTTTCGCACTCAATATTTATCTCTCCAATCACATGAAAAACTTTTGTCACACGATGCGATAACGGCGACAATCGTTCTAAATTTCGGTCAAATAGAATAGAAGAAGGATAGATTGATTGAACAAAATTTTATACATATGAAACACATGTTCTTTCAAATTACTAATTACTATCATCATGATTTTGTTTTCTTTAAAACAATTAGAAAACAATCTAATCATCAAACACATCACACATTAATTTCATTAAATTTTAATCCCCTACATAACAAAAACTTGTAAAAATACAGTCAAACCTTATACACTCAAAAGAAATGAGATCTAAAAAAGGGCCGAGCTCATCTACCCTTCCACGATTGCTCATCTTTAATTCATAAACTTACAGTGTCCCGTAACAACATCCTAGAAAAGCTTGGCAAAATAGGATTTGCATGAGCATTTCGTTTAAATTATTTAGAAAAAAGAATTTGGATGAACTATTATGTTTAAATTAATATTAGTTGCAAATTCTACTTTGCCAAGCTTTTCTAATGGTGTTGTGGGGCACTGTACGTTTATAATATTAAGAATGCGCAAATGTGGAAGGGTAGATGAGCTTGGCCCTTTTTTTAAATCTCATTTCTTTTGAGTGTGTAAGGTTTGGCTGTATTTTTACAAGTTTTTGTTATGTGTGGTTTTATTAACATAAGAATCACAGGCATCGCAATGTGACCTAACCGATTGAAGCGCTCTTGTTCCTCACTACGTCATAGAAGTCCATTGTTGTGTCATATCAAGATAAAATTATCTAGATAAGGTTTATCTTATCTAATCTTTTAAAGCTTATAGATTTTTTGTTTAGATTAAACAGTTAGTAAACAATACTTAATACTATTTTTAATAGAAAAATATAATAATGAATCACTTATTTAATAAACAGTACTTCTACTAGTTTATTACATTTTGTTTTCCATAGAATACGCATATTTGAAAATGGCGGCAAAAGCTGTTAAATAAATTAACTTTTTCTACAATAATTATTTTCTTTTTTCTACGCAAAATTATCCAGATAATTATTTGTATCTATTATCTTGAATCTTGATAATTTTTTTACAGCATATCTTATATCTTATCTTGATAATTTTTTAGGATTATCTTTATCTAGATAAAAATAAATATTATCTAGTCTCAACACTGTAGAAGAGCTGGTCAGTTCTGTATGGGTCTGTTCTCCGCACACCCCTTAGTTATCAGTGGCTTACATTGACTATAACTTAACGTTTCTCCTGCCTTAACACCATAACACTTAAATCTTGGTTTCTCTTAGTGCTTCTGCTCTGTCTTGGCCCGGGGCAATGGCGTAACTTCTAATCAGGGCACCCGGGCAAAAAAAATCTGGGGACCTATCGATGTCACCCAAAAATAATTTATGGATATACGCTACTTCGTGGGTTAATTATACATGATTTTGTACAATGGGGGTCAGGAAGGGACCCCCCCCCCCACCCCCCATGTGGATCCAGGTCGCACAGAGCGCGGCGGAAGATGAGGCTTAAGCACGTTATTTATAACATGTGTTAGTGGTGACTGGTGATGATGGTTGTGATTGCAGAATTATGTTATGTTCTGTGACTTGACATTGGCTATACTTATTTGTACTAAGCGTGCATGCAGGCGTATAAGGTGCAGGCGTAAGTGTAGTCCTACAGAAAAAACAATCTTATCATCAAACACATCACACACAAATTTCATTAACTTTCAACATCACAGGCGACGCAATAAGTAACCGGTTGAAGCGCCCTAGTTTCTCACGTCGTCGTCGTGACCGGATTATGCATTTTCCCTCGAATTGTTTGGAGGGACAATAATCCTTACGTTTTAATATATTATAAGTAAAATAAAACATTAGTACAAAAAGAAGTACAAATATCTAAATACATATTTAAAAAAGAACTAAAAACAGGTATTCAGAGCTAAACTATAAACTAATAAATGAATGCACTTCACTTATTAAATGCAAAGCCTGTTAAAAGGTAATATACAAGTATTGCCACACAGTGTAAACTGGCGTTATCAGCTGCTTCAGATATTAATGCAACTTTGTAACCAATGAATATGAATCCTCGTCTGGGACCGGGGTAGAATTGACCAAGAGCATGGCTATTCTAATCGTTAAAGGCGATTTAAGAGAAAAAGTCCACTTCGCAATCATCAGATAGTATAGAGAGGAGTATACTACTCCCCGAAACTAGAGGCGAGCTCTTGCAATCGTCGTGGGACACTTCCCCTTTTCCTTGACGACCTCCCCGAGGACGATGACAATGCCACAAGGAACGATGACAAAGACGATTACGACCACGACGTGACAAACCCACCTTCCTTCCCTTACCCGAAACTGGTTCTGATCAGCATGGGCCCCTCCTCATATCTCCCAGGCTACAGTTGTGCATTATGACCTAACAGTTGACGCGTCCTTAATCCAAATAAACCATTTTAAAAAATGTAGAAAATCAGTATAAGAAATATTAACTTACATGAACGAATAATTACAATACATGAATCAGTGAATAGTTGCCAGAATAAACAATGCAATGTAATAATTTAAAAATTCATTAATTATTAAAAAAAACAATACCATATGTACATGACTTTATACATTATCACTCATAACCGTCGTATCCACAGTTACGACAACCCTTACAACTGTGATAGCCCTGACCAGCACTGACCTATGCTACAATCTCCCACACGGCGGTTAAAGTGTCGCAAAACATATCGTTATACCCCCTTCTGGACCCGGTTTATACTTTTTTCCAGATCAGAGCATGGTTCTGCTAATCGTAAATGGCGAACTTAGAGATAAAGCCCATCTCACAAACATCAGTTAGTATGTAAGGGAGAATAGGCCTATATAACTCGCCGAAATTAAAGGCGAGCTCCAGCAATCGTCGTCGGGAACACCTACCCTTTCCCGTGACGACCTCCACGACGATGATGACAATGACACACAACGAACGATGACAAAGACGATGACGACCGCGACGTGAGAACCTCCCCCCTTTCCTCCCCCTGCTCGTGGCTGGTTCTGGCCAGCAAGGGACCCTCCACCCTATATCCCTTAGGATAGAGTAGTGGAGATACGGTTGTCGCGCCCGTTAATTTAATGAATCAATCTGGCAAACATCAGCTTGTATGTAGGGACGTACTCCCAGAAACTAGAGGCGATCAAATTTTTCTTCTTATATATATACAATTACCCCATTATGCACAACGACTAGCGTCGGTAAAGTTGCGGATGCAAATATTGGCAAATGTGGCAGAATTGTCTCCGGTTATAATGTTTGGAGAACAAAAGAAACGAATTGCAAGCATAAACCAATCCCACATGACACGGATAAATTATTCTTTCTGATGGAATTGCATCAATTGTTTATTTATTTTGTGTTTGGGGCAATCTGCAACGTCTGTAGTGGACAAATGTCACAATTTTTATCGTCCACTCTGGAGAAGTGGTTAACTAGGGGTGTTCGCGCCGATTATATTTGGTATTTTCGTCGCTTTGTTTAGTGCTTATTTTCATTGTATTTGTATTTTCATCTTTTCATTTTGGTTTTTACTCGAGTGCTTTTGCCCGGTTTTATCATGTGATTTGGTCAGCCAATCACGTTCGTTTTCTGTTTATCTTCCGTTTGTACTCGCATATCATTCATCTCTAGGTTAGTTCACGTCTAGCTGTCGTCTCTGAAAGGTCGCTACGCCTGTTATCACTCTCGCCCGTATATGGGCATAACCAGTTCAGTTCTCACGTACTCCCTGCACTACTTTCTGAGTGCAGTCTTAGCCACAGCGCAATATTAAGTTCTCTGAACAATTCTTCCGTTTTTTCTCTACTCTTACAACTGGCCAGCTCTTTTTACCCTTTCCTATCCCCCTCGACGTTTGACACACTGACGTCACGACGCACGCGACGCAAGAAAGTTCGCCAACATCCGAACCTCGTGACGTCGGGGGAACAGTCCATGCAGAAGATCTGCACACCCATTTA
>JAMZAV010014432.1:0-14314 GCA_024449915.1 Sweltsa coloradensis
TGGAATGCTTTATTTCGCGAAATGAAATTTAACCAGAAAACTTATCTCGAACTTGACTTACTTGTAACCCCAACAATGTTGGGGTTATTATTTTTATTATTTTATTATTATTATATTATTATTATTATTATTATTATTAAAATAATAATTATTTTTATTATAATAATTATTTTATTATTATAATAATAATTATTATTATGATTATAATTATTTTTAATAGAACAAATTTGACATTTTATATAACACCAACAAAATTTTTTTAACGAGTTTAAAAGGATCAATGCACGCCACAAAAGTCACTCCCCAGTGCGTCACCCATTCCCGATCTGAAAACAAATAAATCATAAAATATGCAATTTAAAAAAAAATGAAAATCATGAAAAAAAAAGAGTTAGATCATCCCAAAAATGAAAGGAAATAAAGAAAAGAAGAAATGCAAAAAAGATAAGAGCTAAATTAAAAATCCTACTAATTTGCTACGGGGTTTTAATTTCAAGCCTTTCAAGCAGGAAAAAGTAGATCGCGAATATTTGATGGGTCACACGTGCGACATAGTTATAAGGAGAGTGACCGTATATAAGGCATTTTGAAATAAGTCAATATTGTTATCGTTCTTGGAAACCATAACATAATTAGAGTTGGTTATATGGACAGAATGGTTTCTCAAATGTCAATATTCTATCAGTGGGATTCATCATTCACCATGAGGCTTTTGTGTGGTACTCCATGTGATAAATGATATCAAACAGTGTAATTGCGAGCAAATGAATTTGGAGGTAATTTTATATATTAAAGCAACGGTATTTTAAATTGTTCGCCCAAATGTTTTAACTCAAAAAAAATGTTAAAATAGTTCCGAACTCGTGACGGCCATTACACAATGTTGATATGTTGAGCGTTTGAACGCTTTCATAGCGTTTAGTTATTATTTATCTTTTTTCGAGTTGAATGTTGGCGAAATTTTTTAGTTTTTTACTCGGAGTAAAGAATTAATTTTTATTCAAACTTATGAACTATAATGTATAACATTGAAGTCCGCCAATCATTATATAAACTACAGCCAGTATAAAAATCTCATCCATCTCAAGATTCCTTTCTTCTATCTTGTGTTGACAAAGTTTCAAGTTTTAATCATCATATATGATTTGTAACGAGGGGGGAAAAAATGTCGCATTGTGAATGCGTAGTAAACATTTTGTAATACAATGTATTTAATAAATTGAAAGCTGCGATTGTTAATAATACAATCCTAATAAAAAAATGAACTAACTCATTAGGGCCAAACTAGTCCCTCAATACACACATCAAACTGTATATTTATTGGATAGCAAGGTAGAAAATAAAATGCAAACATTCACCAATATGGCATTTCTAAGCGTTTTGACAATAATGATTATAGTTTGCACCAATTTATTCGAACAAGTATAAAAGCAAGTATTAACAAAAAAAAGATATTATAAACAAATGCACCATTTGATGAAAGAAACCATGGAATGGGGTTAAAACGATGACTTTTTATCTGTATACCGTGATCTATTTGTTTGGGTGTACCAACAGTATGTAGGTAATAAATGATACGGGATCCCACCTTAACATGCAAGAGCCTCGGTACTCAGATGACAAATCACCGGTGCGCTCCAAGTCAGGTACACAAACATTAACGTCGCCCACAAATTCTTATCAAGGGTTTCGACAGGGGAACCCCCGAATAAGCGAGCGCGGGAATATTGACTTATTTAAAAGGTGCAGTTTTTTCCCGTGATTTGTTTAAAACCGACCCTGGGGAAATCATCGGGGCTGAATCGTCTGTGATCCAGTTGTTTCTACGGCTTCCGCAGAGCGGAGGAGCGCCATCTGTCGCGATCCTAGACGGAAGGGTGTCCTACCTTTGCGGTCATGAGCAAGAGTTTGCTTGCTTTGGAAGAGAGGAAACATAGGATGTCCTCGCGACTTTATCTGTCGTTACATTCTCAAAGGTTTACTTTATAAGTAAAAAACTCACGATAAAGACGTTAATGAATACTTAATGAGAAAAGTCACAAAATAATCACAAAATTACATAAATATGTCGTTTAAAAAATTAAAGATTACCATATCACAACAGACAACAGAGTTGTCAAATACGAAGAGCCTTACAAATAAACCAATCTCTCCTAACAGCACAAACTAAGGTTCCATCAAAATTACTAAAGAAGTTAGCAGTGGTTGTTTAATAATGAAATTTTCGACAAGTGTAAGGTTGTCGTTTAAAAAGGTTATTCGCTTATCATGAAACAATATAGGTTAAAGAATGGTCAAGAAGTTCGGGTCAAGAAAATATTTATCAAGACCCCGTTTCACAATCACAATTTAATCTTGACAAAAAGTATCGTTAAGGAATAGTTCTTTACTAGAAAGCTGTCAAAAGTCGCTTTACAAAAACGATTGCGCCACCAAGCAAACTTTCTTACATGTCATGGAAATGAATGTATTACAGGGAACACATATTTCTGTTCATTGTTTCATAATAAAAGTTGTTCCATTACTTTATGTGTTTGTGTCATATCATAAAACAACTATGTAGGTAATGATAATTGATAACACACATTTTGTGGTACTTAGAAACCTTTAATGAAGATGAGACGTTACGCATGTAACATAGGGTTGAGTTCTGCAAAAGTCCGACAAAACCAACGATATTGGAAACAATTTGTAACTAAGATGAAAATAGAAAAATAAGTATGAGGGAAAAACCTCTCTTACGAGGAGAAGAAAATTGGAAATGTACGAAAACAACTTGGGCTGAGTAGAAACAAAATGTTGACGTCAACGTTTAGAAAAACTATCGTTGAAAGAATGAAAAAAATGTTCACTTAGTGAAATCCATGTTAAGAAGACTTGCTGAGACTAGCGTCAGTGTTCTGTAGTTTAACGGTTTTAAATATCAGAATCATATCTGAGAAGTGGTCTATATACACCAATGTACTTTCAATGAATACGCCTCATGCAATGCTTTGCTAAGATTCGGCCCAGAAATATTAAGTAAAAACAAAATAAATTACATAACTTGAGTTTCAAACAAAAAATAACACGAAATTTAGGATTAAATCCATTAACCTGTGCATTAAAGTTTAATTAAACACTGGGATCCTGAAGAAAAATTATGTTGAAAATTCTAGGCTTAGTACAGGGGCAAATTTAACGGTAATCGTGTATAAAATATGAAGGTTCCACAGACTTTTTAATTGGGATATGATTAAGAAAGATCCGCACTGAAAAACATTGACGGTTTCTTTAATAACGTTCAGGAAAAAACGAATAAACATTAAACTTGAGAATAAGTAAATACATACGTATTAAGATTTTATCCATTCAACTTTTTAAAACTACAAAACATCTACTAGCAAGCTAAGAAACTGAACTTATTTCCCATGGTTGCCTTAGCGACCCTCTTAAGACGTTTATTTGATGAGCGAAGCGAGCGTATCGAGCGAAGCGAAGATTCCATTTCACTACACTGGAGAAAAAAATCCGGAATGTTTTTTTCTTTCTTTCTTTCTTTCTTTCTTTATTTTTGTATTTTTGTGTGTTTGTTAACACGATTTCGGCTAAACCAATACTCTCATTGCCATGAAATTTTATGGAGGCCTTCGAAATCTCTGAACTTAGAACTGCCACGTTTTTGAGCGCAATCGAAAAATTATTTTTCATGAAAATAGAAATTTTGCGTTTTTTTCTTTTTTAAAACAAATCTTTCATTTTTTACACCTACACGCTTTATCCTATTGTAATGATTTTTTCACAGAACCTTAATTTTATGAATTTATATATTCTTGTGAAATTTGAGCGCAATCGAATAATTATTTCTTATAAAAATCGCAATTTTTCGATTTTTTTCTTTTTTGGAAATTGTGATTAATTAAAAAAAAAGTTTATTTTTAATTTAATTTAATTTAATTTAAAAAAATCTTGAACATAGTAATAATTTTTTTTACAGAACAACAGAAAATCCGCATAACACATGGCAGCTCAATGCACCAATTACGCTCATCCAACAACGCGGCGGGACTTAAGCGTTTTCCTAGTATTATATTAACTTTGGTTCCCGTTTGAATGTTAAATGTGAAATTTGTTGAAGACACATAGGGCTAATAAGCTTGTATAACTGCAGTCAGATGCGTGGACATTGTCACTAAAGTTGTCGTTTCGGTCGTCTTTTGTCGCTTGGCTGTCGTTTCGATCACTGTTGTCACTTAGTAAACAGGCCCTTTGTTCATTAAAGTGTTATTTTTAAAAAAACCCCTTCAAACGTATTGAAAAGTGAAAAAGGGGTCGCACCCAAGGTTACTTGGAAGTCTGTAAGTCGGGATGCGGTGAAGGTGAAGTGCGATTTTATCGATCCGGAACGATCTGCCTAGATCCCCCCCCCCCCCCCCCCCCCCCCCCCCCCCTCCTCCCCCCCCCCATCTGACAAGGCGGTCTCGAGAGGACAAGCGACGAATGCAAAATTCGACTATCATTTTCAGGTTAATATGATGAGTTCGTGATGAAGCAAAACTGTGGGTAAGAAACAAAGAAAGAGATCTTAGGTACTGACAAAATAATCACGATTCGTTCATTTTTAAATTTATTTTTCAAATTCATACATTTAATTACTTTACTTTTTGACAACGAATATTTTGTTTTATATAAGGCACCTACTTAATCCTTATCGGACTTAATTTTTGGGGAAAGATGCAGATATTGATTGATTAATAACACCACAACAAGCATAGCACTTACAACGCAAAGTATATTTTGTAAAATTTAAAAATATAATTAAAAAATTCAACTGAATTTCTATGATCATTGTTGTAAACCGATACCTGCAATGAATTGTTTTACACTAAAATGTAATATTTATAACAGAGTTTAGGAAAATACTCTTAGGTAACCGGTCCGGGGATGAAATTATGTTATTAAAGTAATAATAAGATAGTTGTAAGATACATATGGTTATACTAATGGAGAGTATTTCGACGATGGTGCCAAAACGCAGTCCTCAATTAAAACGTTAAAAACAGTTCAATGCAGAACCTTAACTTGACCGACCAACGCTTTCATTGGTATGTTATTTGTAAGTAGGGAGGTAACTAGCCTATTTAATTGTTAGTATTACACTTTCTATTTACCTTAACTACAAGATTTACTTTTATTATCCTTAGGGCCAACTGTGTTATGTAAACATAATTTTTTTTATGCAAAACTTAATAGAAATAAAGTAAATATTCATTCATACATTCTCTATGTGATGTGTAATGTGGGTTCGAATGGGCCGCATCGTGTATGTATGATTATTTTTAATTGTTCATCTTCTTCCTAAAATCACCACCTATAGTCCCTCTAACCAATAAATTCGACTAAAAAAAAATTAGATTACTAATAAACACCGTAGGCGAATCGCAGACATGAAAGTCTTTACTTGGAAACGGTCTTGGTTTCTCCCCTGTTTAATATATTAACATTGAGTAGGCCTAAGCCACTTTCCGCCGCCATCCTACCTACTTAACAAGGCGCTTATTATAAATGTGACAACTTCCTCTTTTTCAAAAAGAAAACGTTTAATGTAATTTTCCGTCATCCCTCTCTTGAAATTTATGGCATAGACTTCATTTATTCAACACGGGAAACCATTTTTCCGTTAACTTTATAATCTCCACTTTCTTCGAGCTTTTATATACGAACCTTGAAATATATTCCAAGTTGTTCTTTGACATACTAAGTTCTCTCTTCTTCAAAAATCCATATTTTTTTTAATTTTCTTGTATGCTAAGGCGAAATCTCTCCGTATTTGTATTCAGTATTCCTAGCTACCAACCTTATGCAAATTTTGAATTTAAAATCAATTTGGAGGCGTTTGACGAGCCGAAATGGGATGGCTAGCTTTGAGAGCGAGTCTTGTTCTTCCCTCTCTAACCTTTTTTTTCGAAACTTCTCGCTTGGAAAGTTTTTCCCCGGCAATATAATCTCTCCCTCGCAGCCGAATACCAAGGTCGTTAAGACTGTTTAATTCAATACAAAAATAAATTTGTGTTTTAAACTAATAATTCAGTTGGAAGTTTGTTTGGTAATGCCGAGAATTCATTCATGTGACACGAAGAAGAATCGTGGCTTCATTTAATTCAGGGTGAACTCAATTCTTCATTACATTGCCTAAATTGAATTTATACCGTTACCCAGAAAAGTTAATTGAAAATCTTCTTGGCTTTCCTTTAACGATATTCGAAATCGTTTTAACATGATGAACCAAGAAGAAATACCATCTTATGATTATTATTTCATCTTTATTTGATGTTCTTATTATGATCAAGAATATAGATAAACGTGGTTCAACAAGTCTCGATTAATTAGTAACAAAATAAAAACATAAATATATCGATTTAATTAATCGGGATCCTCCCGTAGCTCGTATCGGTTATAAAATAAATCATCAATTCAGATATAACCAAATCCATCTCAAGGGGGCCTGGGTTCGATACCCGGGTGAGATTTTTTTCCGATTTTTTTCAATATAAATACATCAATTTGCGAGTGTTTCGTATATTTAAAAAAAATCAAATTAAAAAACAATTCATTTTAGTCTATACTAATTGAAATACAAGATTGTCTTCAAAGAAAAATAAATGAATAGAATGCAAAATAAATATATTGCAGTACCCGGCACCTCCACCAAAAACTCGGAACGTTATACTTATATTTTACCCGGCACCTCTACCAAAACCTCGGAACATGATACTTATATTTTACCCGGCACCTCCACCAAAAACTCGGAACATGATACTTATATTTTACCCGGCACCTACACCATAAACTCGGAACATGATACTTATATTTTATCCGGCACCTCCACCAAAAACTCGAAAAAAATCTTAACCGGTAATTTCACGAATTTATTTTAGTGTTTGTCAATACGAAAGGTACACTTTGGATGCGGGCTATATACTCGCGTACAAGACGCGTCATGTTAAGTTTCGACCTGACAGCAAAGCATGAAGCTAATCGAATTTGTTTGCGGCAGTGTTGAGGCTCTCGACTAATCTAGACGCAACATACGCTTCGTGGATCTTCGTGGATCTCTTACTATCGAAATATCGAACGCGAGAATATATTTGGGAAACAAACCAAGAGATGTTGGAATTCTTGTTGATGTTTGTGGAAACAACGCGGAACGTTTGGGTTTGTTTAATAACATGGAGTTTGTGGAAACATCGTGTGTTTGGCAATGGAAGGCGCTTCTTGAGGGGTCGGTTTATCAATATTGAATTGGATTTCAACATAACTTTAACCAAAGTGCAAAGTTTTGATCTCACGTGCTCAATTTGAGAATTGAACAATCTCCGATTGACACATATTAAGTTTTAAGTATAACGGTATATTAAAATATATATAATATTATATGTTAGTACTTTAGATGAGAATTAAAAAAGTGACTACCCGGTGTAGTCACTTTTTTATTTCTATCTAAAGTACTAACATAACAGCGTCCATAGTCGCCTACTATAAGCCAAGGTAAAACAATATATATTATATATAATAAGTTCATGAATATATATTTTGTGTATTATACTGCTAAATTTACATTTAAAATAGTTTCATAGCAAAATCCAGTGAATTCGCATTTACTCTGGATCTCCATTTGACCTATTATTTCACCCCAAAAAAGTTGCAGCTAAGGGGTTGTTCAGCTCCAGATCATGGATCTATCAGACGACGTAATTCCACATTACATATATATGTTTCCTGTACATAAGCTTGGAAAATTGCTTCAATTGTGTCTTTAATGGCACATTAACGGGCAACTACTAAAAGCAAGCTGTTTACAAGAAAAATATATATTCTGATTAAACCATGAGCATATTCTGTCTAGACAACTTCCTGGATTCAATTTTTGTTGTGACTACTTAATCTTTAATTTAAGGTAATAACATTATTAATAATGTTAGGTTAGTCAGTTGAAAGGCAGCAGAATCGTTGCAATACGTTTCCAATCTATATTCAGAACTATAATGAACCGCAACAATTCAGATGTTATGAAGTTAAAAGTTTCCTTAGCCTAAGGGTAAAGGACTTGACCAGATGTAGCATACCCGTGTAGATAGACGAGATGATAGATAGATTTTTGAGATGGATTAGCAAAGTTTCTGGATTAATTTTAATATTATTATAAAAGTGTTCCAGAATAATAGACCCTCTGCAATCCGCTACTGAGTTCCGTTTGCCTTTACCATAACTTAATTCGTTACCAATCCAAGACGCCTATATCTCTTATTAAAACCCAGCATGTTTACTTTAGTCCTGCGACAAGGTTTATCTAGACGACGTAACAACCCGAGGTGTAAACTGACTATCTCCTCTTCTCTAGCACGTCTAGCACGTCTAGCACGTCCACCGCGCCTCAGGCACCCAACTCTCCTCTTCTACTAGAAGAAAGTTCGCCTCTATCTTACCCACCCCTTAACGCCTGAAGCTCCACCATTACGTGGAATACTCAAACGAGTTTTGTCAGACAACAAAAAGGTCAAATTTCAACTTGAAGAGTAAACTTCATTAAATAAGTTAGAAGCCACTTTATGTTTATAATTATCTACAAAGTATAGCTCTTAACACGGAAACAATTAGCAAACGCTTGAAGTTAATGCAAATTAATAAGTGGTTTAAGCAAGAAACCTACGTTTAAGTATTTATACATTGAAATTTGTGAATACTTTGCATAGCCTCAGAATACTTATAAAAACACTTTACTTTATAAAAAAGAGTTTTAAAGTTTAAAAGGATCAAAGTTAAGTGTAACGATGTTTTCGTACGGATGCTTGCTGAAGGGTTCACCCGACGTGGCTAAATAGATTACTAGGGCGCTAGGGTAAACGCGAAGAGAATGTCCGAGGGCTGTTTAAGAGGAATCAATTACTCGAGTTTGCATTAATGACTAAGATTGTTGGCTGAACTCGAGAAAACCAGGTTTTTACTCATAACGCAGACGGTCTCTATGAAGACGTGAGTTCGATGTCGTCCGCGGTGGCACATACGATAAGGGCACTGGTCTGAAACGTATATAGCTGTACGAGGACGTGATGGGTTCGAATCCAGCATATTTTTTTTGTAATCGTCATCATCTATCACCACTCATCAACTCGAATAGCCATTAGCATTTAAATGAGACGCTAACCAACAAAATTTATCATCAATCATTTAATTACAGTTATTATATAAATGGTTTAGTAAAAATAGTGGCCGGAGACCTCAGAATTGTATAAGAACCATAGATATTAAACCCCTATTGTAGGCTAGATTAGCAGTGTCCAATATTTCCGCACAGTCGCGAGCGTAGCAAATTGAAGCGTCGAAAATCCAGTTCAAGATGGCGATTTGGCGTTTTAATTTATGCTTTTTCAAAGCAATAAAGTACTTCACTGGATTGTTTGATATGGTTTTAGCTTGTGCAGCATGGGAATGCACAAACAGAAACAATAAGACGTTATTGCATAAGGGAATTTAGGAATCATTTGATGTTAAAAGCTAGTATGCTCAGCTGTCAAACTGGCGGCCATCTTTAAAAATATTCGGTCCACAAATAGCTCCCATTTAATTAACATGCAAACTGGGATTTCAAGATGGCTTCTAATTGTCACGGAAGTAGACCACCGACTGATAATCTAGCCTACAATAGTTAAATATCAATGATAAGAACATCCAGTAAAAGACGTTCTCGGCTTAACATCAAGTGTATCGGAGTTGCGTCTGGATTGTGTTAATTCGTTCTGATCTGTGTCCGGGTATTTCGCTTTCGAGACCCGTGGGAACCGCGCGGCCGGTCCAGTCGACATTAGCGTCCCCCCCCCGCTCCCCCACCCCTAGCGTCGCGACGCGTCCTCAGTCACACGACGACGGCTGTCATTACCGTGCAGACTATTATACGAGGCAATTAGATGCGTTCTGCGCTCTTAAGTAGACTAGACTTGACTGTTCACGTTGTATATGCTCAGCTTTATAGAGCGATACGATAATAGTATCATTGGTTAAAGGATCTGCATTTCAGGAATAGCTAGAGTCAATTGAACAAAATTTTAGAATATAGATTCTTAATATCAATAGGTTAATTACCTTTGGTTAAAATTAATTATAACACACCAAAACATATTTCAAGTGTACCATGAAATTCGGTCACATAAATTATTTTCAGGAGGAGCCTTTTATTTAAAGCAGAACAAGCCAATTCTGTCACCATCGACGAGCGAACAATGTCCAACTAGAGACAGGTATATTTTAGGATCATTTTCCGCCACCTGCAATTCTGAGAATGTCAGAACTTTCTGGAATAGAGTAATATGAACAATATTGTAGAATAATTCACCACCAAACACTTAAAGATTTAAAGGTTGTTCGAGTTCAAGATATTTTAAGGTTTCAACCCTGTTTGGCGTTGGAAACTATTGCATTAGAAAACAGAATTTGTAACTGTGCCGGTGTCTTTTAAATATTATTTTTTTATTGTCTTCCAAGCTGTATTGCAAAAGAATCATACTGAAAGGTGAATAATACTTTCATCGTTCTCGTTATGCAATTAGTTTGATTAATTATTTTAATTTGTAAATCAGTTTTGTTAACTAAATAAAGAAAAATAAATAAAACTACACTGGATAAGATTAGTACACAGCAAACCGTGATAGCGACTAATCATTATTATTGTTGATAATCGCTTCAATTTATTTTTCAAACGTAAAATGCCAGAATGGTATTTTGAAAGTTGTAAGCAGCGATCTTTATATCAGTTGGAAGAGCACACTGAGATTACGAAAACACCACCTTACACCCTCTTTTAGGCTTCCTTCAGTAAAATACGCAGACAGAAATGGCCAAGCCTTAAGACAAGAGGCTATGTTTTTAAATTTGCGTATTCACAGTTCAAATTCTGTGGGGTAAAAGTACCCGATAAACGTGGCTCAAAGATAAGATGTCACATCAATGATACTACTCTTGGTGAAGGGTTCTCCAGGACACAAGGCGAGTACTGGTCTCGAGTCTTGGAAGCCGTCGTAGTCATAGCTGCCCTTGTCATTGGCATTCTTTCTGAGGGCAATAACTATACCTTTCACAAGATTTTGTTTCTGTATCACATAACAACACATTCAAAAGTACAATACGAAATCATACAATACATCAAATTCACCATAGAATCAATAATTACATTCATTAAACTGGTAGTGATGAATGAGCATTTTGCTCTTTGACATGTGTATAGTTTTAATATTTACATTATATATGTTATATGTACATGCTATGAGGTCCAATTCAAATAATGGATGACAAAACATTCTATTCGAATACATTATTAAGATTTTAGAACATTTTTTAAGGGCAAACCATTTATAGTAGTCCCAACGAAAGAATGCAGGTGGCTTGAAATTGTCTTCCCAACATAACAACTTTGTCAACTCTATTCACGCTAGCTCAGCGTGGATCTAGCACACGGAGGAACTCTGTGATCTAGCACAGATAATTTTTGCTTGCGTTGGTAAAAGATATTTCTCTTTCATACACAAAGGCACATTCCATTTACCGCGCATTCATTCTACCCCCACCACTACCAAGCATCTGCATTCTTTCGTTGGAGCAAGTATATTAATGACCTTTGGCGACGTTGAGTATGATGAATTCAAATATATGAATAAGTACCAAAAATAAGTATTAAATAGATAGAGAAGTAAGAAGAACATTGATACATAATAATAATAATAATCGTGTGTGTGTATCGTAAAAATATAACGACCCCCAAATTGTAATCGAGTGTTTCAAAGAGGTTTATTCTCTAAGTTTAAATATCACTTTCGTTCACCGCTTAATATTCATCTTAGCTAGCCTTGTTTCATTTAACTTTAACGTTATAGTTAATTCCATATAGAAGTTCTTCTCATCAGACGCCGCTCAAGAAAGTAGTTATTTTCTCTGAGAGGTTCGGCAACAGAGCACGCACGCGCGCGCACACTCTCACGCACGCATTACAGTAAAGTGGTAGGTAGCTAACACCAGCCGCTTAAGAAAGTTGTTATTTTCTCTGAGAAGTTCGGCAACTACGCACACGCACGCGCACGCACAAAACGGCACGCATTACACTAAGAGGTTCGGCAACAGCGCACGCACGCGCGCGCACACTCTCACGCACGCATTACAGTAAAGTGGTAGGTAGCTAACACCATCATCGAAGTCTTAATCATGGTGTTTATTAACAGTGATGGTTATGAATATGAATGAGATATTCAAGGCTGGGATGTAACGGAGTTGATCTGTGGTTGTGTGTGTGTGTGGGGGTGAATGTGCTGTATGGGGTGTACAATGTATTATGTGAGTTCAACACGGCGATATTCTATAGTGCTTTCCGTGTGGCTTAACTTGCAGGATACATACATTATTCCGACTGTGACTCGGAGCTCGTCAATGTATTGATGCGAAGAACAACAATACTGTGCATTACCGTTAAGGGGAGTCGCTGAGGCAGGCGCGGATGCGCTCATCTTAATTGTGTTATTATATATTATTCTTCTGGCAAGCGTTTAATATTAATGTTATCATATTTTAAGCGAACAAAAATAGCATAATCAATATTATATGAATTTCAATAGATTCATTCCACAATAAACATCTATTTAGAATTGATAAAATTCAAGAAATCTATGTAATTTACTCTAATTTTGCGAACTTCAGGAACTTCTTCCAACTGCCTCGAATGAATTACTTTTAAACGCAAATTTTTATATCGATCCTGATATTATTAATGACTTCAGGAAGTTATCCTGAAAAGTGTCAAAGAACAAACGATATCGAATTTATATGGATGTGAAAGGCAGTAAAAATTAACATTTATTGTGTTTGATTTTGATGTGTATTAACTGACACGTCCTTCCTTTGTTCTTAGAGATGTCTTGTGGTTGCTTGCTCACCGCTACACCCTACATGTGCACGTATAAACCTCAGTGAGTGCAATTAGTGCCCCCCCCCCCCCCACCTCAGATGCCTAACCGGGTCCGGCGACATACCCTGGGATTCCAACACCCATTATAGTTTGCACGTTGATTAATTACATAGCATGACCCCTCTTTGAACCTGGACATTATATACAGCGTTGCCTAATATAAACGGTAAAATAATATAGGATTCTATGTTTAATCATTCTAGGAACATTGGACATTAAGATTCAGTTTGATAATGTAACTCAGGGTGACAAAAAAGTTCCCGATTACAATAATTGATTGGGGTATATTTGTAGGAAGTTAATCAAGGAGTCTGAAAGATACCTGCGTTATCGACCTCGCTCGTGAATATTCGGCTCGTTTCGGCGTCGCTATATTCACAGAGCTACCACTCGCTGACGTCATCTAACAGACTGTAAGGAAACATGGCGGCCCTATTTTACGTAGCATTTGGCATATTGAGACTTTTAAATACTGGACCCAGAGCGAAGTTAATATTAGAACAAAGTTTGTTGTGTTTGTTGTTGGATATTAATGGATGCACCAAACACTGCATTACCTTAGCGCAGGCTTATTTCTAGTGTAGAAATTATAAATAATAATAATAATAAATTTTATTTAGAGTCTACCCACTCAGTTATATAACTGATTTTCAGTGGGGGACTTTAAATTAAAGCGACCAAGCCAACCTTGCAGGCCCCGACGCAATCGACGATGTGAACGATAACCAACCAAAGATCGATATTTTTAATATGAAATATAGCAATCAGTGGTATGGACAGTGCGAACATCCGCGAATCAACGCCAGAATCAACAAGGCCGATTCAGAACAACTCTGAAATTTATTATGTGCTTCGTTGCTAGGACGGCTCCAAAGTCACCGTTTACAAACTCCTAGACAAGACTGATGGACTGAAGTCCAAATCAGAAGTTAAAAAACTTCTGACTTTGGCGGGATCGAACCCTGGACCTTCTGCATTGGAAGCAAATACGCTAACCACAAGACCAACAAGCCACACTACATATGCCATGTGTCCCTGTGATATAATTAAAGAAAAGGAGAGTAATCAACACCCCACTCACTCGAACCTTGCAATAAAGCAAATACAATTTTCAAAAAAATAATAGAAATTCAAGCCCCAAACCAGTTTACTATGCAAATACAACGTATGTGAAAATAATTAGGACTATACGAAGCATTTTGTTGACTATGGTGAGTGGTTGGTCAACAATCCTGATTGTATTTAGTTACGTCAGTTGAGGTGTCACCATAACGTTTCTTATTATTTTTCGCGCTATACGCGGAAAAGGGGTTCACCCCATTAAAACGC
>JAMZAV010014433.1:0-14482 GCA_024449915.1 Sweltsa coloradensis
TTTTAGACTTCCATAAAGTGACATCTGGAGTTCCCAAGGTTCAGTAATTGGCCCCTGCTTTTTTGATATTTACATGCTTGACCTACCTCTATGTGTTTCTTCAACCTTGCTACAATTTGCTGATGATTCGACCGTTTATGCATCAATAAGATCAATTCTTGATTTCGAAATTTTGCAAAATGACCTGAACAGTATACATACTTGGTCCACAATAAACAAAATGTCATTGAACTCTCTAAAATCTCAATACTTTACATTAACTAGATCGAAAATTTATTTCAAGAATGTGTACTCACTTCAAGGCAAAATTATCCCAAAATGTGATTCAATAAAATTGCTTGGAATTACCTTAACAAATGATCTAAAGTGGAATTTGCACACTGAATTAGTAAGAAATCGTGCCTCAAAATTACTTGGATTTGTAACAAGAAACTTAAAGGGCTCCAAACCTCGTACTATCCGGACTGCTTATCTAACTCTGATTCGGCCTATCATCACTTATGGTATCCCTGCTTGGCATCCGACTTCAAGAGCTAACTTTACGAAGCTTGAGGCAATTCAAAACCGTGCTACGAAGGCTATTTTACACAAATCGAGTTTTTATTCAGACAGTGCAACGCAGATTCTACATGCTTGCGACCTTCCTTCCATTAAAAATTTCTGCAAAGAAGCTGATGTAAAGTTACTTCGACAACAAATCACTGGTTCTGCAGATTTGAATCCATTTCATCGTATCACTCTAGACAATAAACCTCGTAGACATAATCCAGGTACTTTGATCATCCCTCCTCGTGCACGAACTTCATCATACCAAAACGGATTCTAATGTCATTCTGCATCGTTATGGAACACTCTACCGGCTGACGTGAAGACTTCCAGACATTTCAATATTGATGTTAGGAACCATTACAAAATTTCTTAATGAGAACGCATTTACATCTTTTAATCAAGTTGTAACATGCTGGAATTATCAAATTATGTTTGATCATCATTTGTACACCCTTTACTATCAATTGTTCACCATCATTAATCACCCTTTTACTAACTCATTTCATATGATATGTACCATACCATCATTGTTCACCCTTTACTTTCACCTTTTATAATATTTGTTAATTTATTTTATTGTATTTTATAATGTGGTTTTAAGAGGTATAACTTAGACATAGTAAGTTAGACACATTGTGACTGGGGCCTTATGGCCCTTTTCTAACTTTCTATGGAGTTGTACAACTTAATATACGACGATGTGTACAATTTCGAAATAAAATAATAATAATAATAATAATAAAAATATATTTTCTTGGGCATCCTATTTTCCTCCATTCGTTTCATATGTCCATACCATCTCAACCGTGTCCTTCCTATCCTGTCACTTAACTTCTTTACACTAAGCAATTCTCTAATGTCTGTGTTTCTTTTTCTGTCCCTTCTCGTCTTGCCTATTGTGCTCCACAGGAATCTCATCTCTGCCGCCTGCATCTATCTTTCCTCTCGATCTCCCATTGTCCAGGTTTATGCTGCATAAATAAGGATCGGTATGAAATAGGTTTTGTATAGTGTTATCTAACATTGAATAGACATTTCCCTTTCGCACACCAGGCCTTTCGCACACTGGCAGAAGTTGAAGAACATAATAAATCAGTAAGTATAATAATAAATCATCCAACGGCTACGGGAGTGTTTCCCGATTAATGAAATCGAGAAATTGATATCCAAATTTATTTATTTCTATTTAGGTCCAGAGACGACTCGTTGACACAAATCTATAAATCAATCATCGAGATCGACATGTATGGAGGAGTGGTACCCATCGTAAACAACACAACTCTGTAGCGCAATCATCGAGATTGACATGTATGGAGGAGTGGTACCCATCGTATCAGCGACAAACACAACAAAATCTATAGCTCAATCATCGAGATCGACTCGCTCGCAACTGAACAATTTTTGTATTTAGGTTGATAAATGGTAATATGCTAAAATTTAAATTAAATTGAGGATTAATTTAATTTAAAGAATATAATTAGACATGTCAAATACGAGTTTTAGTTCATTGATGCTCCAGTTACAAAATGATATGAAAAGTTATTCGGTAGTATGGAACGAGAAGGGATGACCAATTGTGTGGCTCGTTGGTCTTGTGGTTAGCGTATCTGCTTCCAATGCAGAAGGTCCAGGGTTCGATTCCCGTCAAAGTCAGAAGTTTTTTAACTTCTGATTTGGACTTAAGTCCATCAGTTCTTGTCTTAGGAGTTTGTAAACGGTGACTTTGGAGCCGTCCTAGCAACGAAGCACATAATAAATTTCAGAGTTGTTCTGAATTGGCCTTGTTGATTCTGGCGTTGATTCGCGGGTGTTCGCACTGTCCATACCACTGATTGCTATATTTCCTATTAAAAATATCGATCTTTGGTTGGTTATCGCTCACTCGCCGATTGCGTCGGGGCCTACAGGGTTGGCTTGGTCGCTTTGATTTAAAGTCCCCCACTGAAAATCAGTTATATAACTGAGTGGGTATAGACTCTAAATAAAATTTATTTATTTTATTTATTTATGTTAAACCTCCTTACAAAGTGTTCAACCAAAAATTTTAAAAAGTATCGGAACGCTATTTTGAAATTATTTGCTAGCATCGAAGAAAATATGTAAATATTTAATTTTGATTGGATATTGCTTTACGTCTCATATTTATGCAACTTGGCTAATCGAGACGAAGGGAGGGACGTAAGGGATGACGCGGGGGGACAAGGGGTGGACAGGTCTGTGCTGGTCAGAACCAGCCACAAGCATATGGGGAGGGCAGGGGTTCCCCCACGTCGTGGTCGTCTCCGTCTGTGTCATCATCTATACGTGTTGTCTTTGTCGTCGCCGTCGGGGAGGTAGTCAAAGGGAAGGGGTTTCCCGACGACGACCCAGAGCTCGCCATTAGTTTCAGGGTGTGAAACTCTCCTATTCACGGGCCAAACCGCGAGAAGGTGTCGAGTTGGAATTTCTTTGAAAACAGTTAATTGAACTATTGACAGTATTGTGCAATTTTAAAATACGG
Organism: Sweltsa coloradensis; assembly: GCA_024449915.1. NCBI lineage: Eukaryota > Metazoa > Arthropoda > Insecta > Plecoptera > Chloroperlidae > Sweltsa > Sweltsa coloradensis. The sequence goes on from JAMZAV010014433.1 coordinate 3,050, forward strand.
GAATTTGAATTTTTTGGACTCCGAAAAAAACTATTACCGTGGCTTGGACATTACCATAATTATTAGACTAATTTAATTGACCTGCAACTATACTTCTTAATTGGTTGATTGGATATTGCTTTGCGGGGACCTTGTAACCATACAGCGAGGGTTCTGACCGCTAATCGAACTTGAACATCTAACCGATGAGTATCTAATCACATGTTATTTTGTAGAGTATTTTCATAATTTATTCAGGCATTTGTAATGAGCCTAAAAATAACACTGGGGTATTTAATAATTAGAAATCACTGATCAGTGCTAGGTAAACAGGGCAAACCATAATTTGTGTGCTATTTGTGTTTTAACCTTAATATACTTTCTTTCGAAGGTTTATTAATCTGTTGTAAATTTACCAAACAAGAATAAACAATAAATAAATCGAATGAACATACGGGACATGAATCCAGGGATAAAGAATGCCCTTGCGATAAAATAATAATACGGAACGTGAGGTACAGAGCGGATATCGGATACAAAAGTGTAGTGTGAATGCTACAAAAACAAAGTTTGACAGGAAAAGACCACAGAAGGTGGTATTCCATTGTAACCAAGCCGCAACCATACCCGACAACGATAACGGGAATGATAGGTTAACATTGGCTGAAGTTGCAGTTATCGTTACCGGGCGCAGCAATGGGAAGCTCTAATTGTGCGTCATATCGTACGTGAACATAAGTTTAAACTTCCATTATCGTTACTCTTAAATTGTGCACTGACACTAGGTATAGGCCTATCATTGTCACAAACTTGGTTTATAAGCCGTGAATACGATCAGGCCTACATTTTACGAAACAAATCCATAAATATCCCAGAATTCTCTCCTGGAATGCACATACGACATACCTTTGTTTTTTAACAATTAATTGAACTTAACACTGCTCTTAGGTGGGAAAATATTTTTATTATGTATGCCTCGGCACCGGCAATGCAGTTTCAAAGAAATTGTAGAGCATCAACTACGCATAGTTAATCAATATCAATTTGAATTGTTTTAATGTATAAGAGTACTGAGTTATCTTTGTATCTTGCTTTTCTCTAGGAGTCATTAGATGCATTGACTGCACGCACGTATCTCTTGTCCCACCACCGAGAGACGACCCCACATATGGAGAACACAATTACGTTTATCGTAAAGGATTCCATTCAGTAAATGTTCAACTGGTTTGTGATGCCAACATGCAACTAAGTGTCGGTGAAGACCATGTTACACTAATTGGTCTAATGCCTAATGCATTGGGAAACTTAATCTATGAACATGAGTTTGCATAAGTGGGTAGACTGATTATCCTAATGCCTAACCTACCGTAATCTAATCTAACCCAACGTAACACGGTTAACATAACCGCATGTCTGTATGAATTTACCACAGGCTGTTGGCATAAGGGGAAACAGTAAATTCAGTTAAGAGGACGCCGGCGTGCAGACCTTCCGTTGGTTCGCTGTCAAAGCCACAGTTCTTAATATAATCAATTAATTCCTTTTGCAAAATGTCAATGAAGAACCAATTGATTTCCCCAACATATTTTTTTTTTTTAGTCAAGGCATATCTACTATTTGTAGACTAGATATAAAAATTTGAATATATGGGATACCTAGAGAATCGTATTTTATGACACGTGTAATTTTTCCAGAATTTTTTCTCTAAAATTAAACGTCCCAGAACGAACCGCGTTTAGTGTTTGGCGGGCTAGTCTACCTCGTGCCCCTGTGAGACGAACAGTAGCAGCTAGCCTACGTCAGACACGCTGGCGCAAGAGGGGAAGTTGAAGCGAGGGGGTTTTTATCTATGAACAGTGTTGAATTTTGTATCATAATGCGTTTTATAATAAATTTGTTTTCAGGCTCTGTGGACCAAAAGTCAAAATTAGGGTAAGGTTCCACCACACGCCACAGAACTGGCGAAAAACGCCATTCTAATGGCTATGGCGCTGGCCCTCCTACCAGCCAACCGCATTCGGGAGGGGGTACAGGAGGTAACAAAATAAACGACGGACAATCAGTTGGACGATAGATCCGTCATCAATTTCCCCAGATTATTTACGAAATACATTGTGATAGCTGGCCTAGATTGGTCACACTGGCAATCAGCCAGTAGGCTGTGGTTGAAGACTGGGGGTCAGTACAAGGCAGTGACTGAGTGAGGCGCCTAGGCATCAAGACAACTACAGTTTAACTTAATATCACAGTGTCTTGAATTCTTGTATGTACCAAATGTATAATAAAGCAAGCTCATTTCATGGTGTCAAGAAGTGGTAATAATTAGTTATAGGACCGGGCGTGGAGTTGGCAAATCCAACTCGACACTAGACTTGTGATTGTCTCTAGGTTTGGCTCAGCCTTGACTTGTCTTGATAAATCAATGCAAGGTAGGTAGACACTGGACTAAAACACTGCAATTTTTAATTATATTATATTTTCGCTACGCTAGATAAATAGGCGCACAGCAATAACAACCACAACTTCAACCATGAGTTGGAAGATAACCCAGGAGCGCTCCTGGGGAGGCCAAAACTAATCGACTTCGTTTGGCATGTAGGGGTATTCAAAGTTCAAAGAAAAAAAATGTTAGAAAAAGAGGTTGCTCCACTCCAGTAACAACCCTGTACCTGATGACTTTCCTACATCAATGATCTATATGGAGTTTTGGTCAAACCTGATAGTCCAATGTAGCGAGACTATAGGGAAACCAAAATGTATTTGTGTGGAATCAGCAGTTCAAACTGTAATTAAACTCAAACCAGAGTTCGCGGAGAAGAAGGGTGTATTTACCACCCCCCGAAACGAAAGTCCGTGAAAAGTGTAACTGAACGTGAACGTTATACAGGCGAGCCTGCGGATAGTTTCTCTCGCAACACTTTGAGGATAATCGTTCACAATATGTTTCGTGAAAATACGGCGCCCACCATCGAACGTGTTCGACTCGCGATACAGCAGGATGGACTCCTATCAACTCTTTCTTCAAGCACGGTGCGCCGTATTTAAAAAATTAGGTTTTCACTAAGGGAAGAAAACGCGAAGGTCTATTTTCAAAGAACGAGAAGAAATTCAACTTTGGACACCCAGTTACTTGCGTCATATTAAACAGTGCAGAAGAGAGAATAAGACCATCTATTACCTCGACGAGACGTGTTCTGTTCTGTGTTCTCTGTTGTTCTGTGTGTTGTCCCAATCACTTGGACAACAGCAATACTATGGCTCCCTGGATGGGGAGGATAATTTTAAACGTGTTAGAAATGACTTGAAGGTGTTAGGGATGCTGTTGTTTACCCGTAGTTCAACGACGTTTAAAAATGGGGAGTATATATAGGCCTACATGCCGTACTACTACAGGCCCTTGCTACCTTTTTGACATATTTGTGGCAGTTCTAGGCTATGGCTAGGGCAATATTACGGTATTTGCTAGGGCTACGCATATATTATCATTCAATTATTTTATGTCTGCAGTCCATCTCGTCTCAAAACACGAACATTACCTCTGATTTACAGTTTTTTATGTTTCCATTGCCTTTCAACTAGAGTCTTGCAGAACATTGTGGTTTATTGAGGACTCTGGGGCGGGACAGACCCAAAGGACTATACCTACCTAGTTAGTGATATTGTGTTTTAAATACCCGTAGGAACTAGGCCCTACCTATATAAATTTCAACAACTGTTAAAGTTTGGGAAAAGCTATGGTGACCACCACTGCCTCTTCATGGGTGCGGGGGAACATTTTTGTTGTTTCTTTTGGCAATTTGTGATAAAGTCGCTTCACTCGCAGTTTTTGGTACTGGTTCTCTTGTAGGCCGGCTTACCGTGCGTGTTTTATTGGTACATTTCCTTATATTACGGGATGATCATTCGAGTAAGAAGAAAAGGTTTTGTGTTAGGCCTACAAAGAAAATTCAATGTGGGGCCACCATGTCTGTGACTTGTTTGCGTGTTTTTACCGAACAATGCTACAAGGCCAAAGCAGAAACATACAAAAATGGGTCCTGGGAGGTACGAAAGGTGTACCGTAGGTATCATATTTCTCTCTTAAGCAAGGCTGCCATACCACCGCATTATAGAAACATTAATTGTTTTCACACCCTCCCAAGTTTTCGATTACATTGCTCGGTGGATGAGAATTTACAAGTGTATCGAATATCTAGAGTTTTGAGTATGAAAAGGTTTAAAAATCTTGCTCTTAGGGCGTCGATTAGTCATATAAACGTGTATACGCTACTGATTTTGCTATGAATAATCCGGATTCCCAATAATTATCGCGATATTGCTAGCAATATAAATATCTTACGATTAATTCGATACAGCCACCTATATCGCGATAATCAATAATATTATCGATAATAATCGAAATGTACGAAAGGAAATTAAAAACACAAGCATAATTTGTAATGTGCGGTCAAACAAGTGTTAAGGAACATACAAAATCATAAATGTGCGTGATGTCCGTTTTAAGTAGATATTTCGATTTAAAGTTTTTCATTTTCTCGTACATTAAAACACTGTCATGAATCTTGCTGTTTCATTTAAGAAAACCATTGCATTTATACACTTTTACACACACACATTTATACACAGAAGAATTCCGATACCTTCGATTATTTCCGCTGATCTTCGTTTTTGCTACGGACGATTTGTTATTGTTAATTTGTCCGTAGCCTATGGTTAAATAGCCACTTCGTTTTACAAAACTACTTACGTTAGGTTAGTCGACCTTTCCGGACTAGTTACCTGCCGCGCTAGTTCTAGGATATTTTTATAAGAGCGCACCCGAAACCCTTTTCGTTACAAAACTACTTACCGGTAGTTGTTTTGGTACTTACGTAGTTGGTGTGACCCAACTTTTCAATACCGTTTTTTTCAACTAAAATCAACATAAACACTCACCATTGATGAAATAAGTCAAGAACAACTCATTGTGTACTATTTTATTACATTCCAGCACCAAAAATCTAAAATAGAATCATCACGTTTTTGGTGTAACAGTAACAAAAAAAAACTTCAAAACGACCTTTAACGTCGCTATGGAGGACCCCCGTCTGTTCTTATAGTCTTCGGTATTCCGTGTCGGGCAAAAATAGACTTAAGTCTATCAATAACCAAGGAACTTGTTGTTCTATTCATTTGTACAAACTCTGGATATCTTGAAAAGTAATCTTCAACCACCAAATATGTTTTTCCATGAATATCAGCAAAGTCTATGCCTACTTTTTCCCACGGTAAGTTAGGAAATGGTGTTGGTATAAGAGGTTCCGGAATGTTCTTGCGCAGCTCTATACATTTGTTGCAGCTTTGAACCATTGCTCGGACATCCTCATTGATGTTAGGTCAGTAGACTGTCTCTCTGGCTTGACGTTGAGTCTTAGTCACACCCATGTGACCATCATGCAATCGCGAAAGAATTTCACGACGCATTTTATTAGGAATGACTATTCGTGGTCCCACATGGTCTTCATGAATTGCTAGATCACCGTGCACTTTCCAGTATGGTAAGCACGATTGATGAACATGCTTCCTTGCTGGCCAACCATGAATAGTATATAATTTCAGTCTTGAGATGACCTCATCTTTTCTTTGAACATCTTGTATTTCTTGCATCCGTTGGTCAGTTGCTGGTGTTCCACTGACGACTTGCTGAACAAAAAGTTCAACGTCTTCTTGAAAGAGTACATCTTCTTCTGAACTTTGCTCAGAATGTTGAACTCTAGACAATGTGTCAGCAGTATAAGAACTTTTACCCGGTACCTGTTCTATTTTGAATGAGAACCTCATCAGCCTCATTTTAAATCTTTGAAGCCTTGCTGATAGTTCACCGATTGGTTTTGAACCAAAAATTGGCACAAGTGGCTTATGATCAGTGTGAATGATGAAGTCTCGACCACTTACAAATTGTGTAAATTTCTCGCAAGCCCAAGTTATAGATAAGGCTTCCTTTTCAATTTGAGCATAACGACGTTCTGTCTCGCTCATAGCTCGTGACGCATAAGCCACGGGTTTCCACCGGCCTTCACCCTGTTCTTGCTCTAAAACTGCACCCAAACCATAAGAAGATGCATCAGCGCAAATTCTTGCTTGACTGTTGGTGTCATATAAAGCTAAAACTGGTGTTTCTGTGAGCATATTTTTAATTTTATCAAAAACTTCTGTGTGGTTCGTAGTCCACAGGAACTCATTGTCCTTTTTAAGAAGCTCTCGTAATGGCTTGCTTACTTCAGCAAGACCTGGTACAAACTTTGCTACCTGGTTTACCATTCCAAAGAAGCGTTTTAGTTCGGTTATGTCAGCCGGATTACTTAAATCTTTAATGGCTTTTAGTTTGTCCTCGTCTGCCCGAATTCCATCTTTTGAGATTTCGTGACCAAGGAATTTTACTCTTTTAACGGAGAACTCGCATTTCTTCTTGTTCAGCGTAAACCCAGCTAGTTTTAGTTAACTGAGAACTTTTGCCAGTCGAGTATCGTGCTCTTCTTGTGTTGAACCAAAGACTAATATATCGTCCATTTGGCAAATGACACCTTCACATCCCTCAAGTACCTGCATCATCTTCCTTGAGAAGTGTTCAGGAGCACTGCTGATACCGAATGGTAATCGATTGAAGAAAAACCTACCGAAGGGCGTGATAAAGGTTGTCAATTTGGCTGATTCTTTAGATAACGGAATTTGCCAAAATCCCGAGTTGGCGTCCAGTTTTGAGAAAATAACTGCACCCTCTATTCGTCCCAAGGACTCTTCAACAGTTGGCAGTTGGTATCTTTCACGCAACACACCTCTGTTCAATTGACTAAGGTCCACACAGATTCTTACAGTACCCGCTTTCTTTGGTACAACAACCATTCCGGCACACCAAGGTGTCGGTTCTTCAATTGGAGATATCACCCCGGCCATGACCATTCTGTCCAGCTCCTCTTTCACTTGCTTACGCAATGGTATAGGAATTCTCCGAGGCACTGACACAGAATATGGTTTAGCGTCTTCTTTCATTGTTATGTGATAATCACCTTCAACTTTACCTAGACCTTCAAAAAGTGTAGGCTCGCTGAAGGGATTTGTCGCTACACCAGAAATTTCGTTGATCCACGACAGCATCTCCAAGGCTTGTATGGCAGGCCGCCCCAGTAAGGGTTCCTGATGACCTTTCATTATAAAAATCTCTTGAAGAGCTATTTGATTTTGCCAAGCCATCATGGCACTTACCTTTCCCAGGATTGGTAATGGTGTTTTTCCCGCGCCAAATAGCTGTTTGTCTGTACATTCTAGTTTAACAGATGGCGTAAGGTTTTCCAATAAAGATTGTGGAATAACACTGACGTCTGCGCCAGTGTCAATTTTAAACTTAACCTGCAATTCGTTAATCTTAACGATTGCATACCATGCATTTTGAGAGCACACCGTGTTAATGTTTGAATTGACGCAGCTAGTCTTAGGCTCACCAGTGATTTCACCTAAAAATTCTACCTCATTGTCAGAATCTTCCTTTACCTCTGCAACGTTCTTGTTCCGACATGCTGCTGCCCAATGCCCCTTTTTATTGCAATTTCTGCAAATAGCATTTCGAGCTGGACACTTATCCGCAGGATGGGATTCCTTGCCACACCGAAAACATTTGTTTGTTGTTGAACTAGGCCCACGTTCTTCAGAATGACCAGCCGAGGAGTTAGGCCTATTCTGAGCATGCTTACCTTTGTTCTTCTGCTTGTATTTATTTACAGCGTCCACCTTGTTGTAGTTTTTATCTGGGTCTGTTGTAGTATCTTGTCGTACCACTCCTTGCTGCTTTCTAATGTTCTCACTGGCCCTTACCTTGGCAACTGCCTTCTCCAACGTAAGATCAGGTCCAGTTGTAGGATCTCGGACAGCTTGTTATCTATTATACCAATAACTACCCGGTCCCTAATTAATTTATCAGCAAGTTGCCCATACTGACAATGCTTTGCCAGACGATGAAGGTCTGTGACAAAAGTCTCTATGTTTTCACCTACCAGTTGTCGGCATTTATTGAAACGCGCCCGTTCGTAAATAACATTCCTCCTAGCCACAAAGTGATTTTCAAATTGGTCAATGACCTCAGCATAGGTGTTTTGTTCCGCCTCTGTGAGGCCTACCCTAGCTAAAATGTCTTCTGCTTCATCACCCATAGTGTAAATTAAAGCGTTGACTTGATCTTCCTGACTCTGTGTATGAAGCCCCGAGGTTTTCCTAAATCTTTCGAACCGCCTAAGCCACCTAGGCCATTCCTCTGGACATTGGAAGTCGAACGATTTTGGCGTTTCTACATGGAACGAGAACCTAGGACCAGCCTGGCCTAAGCCTCGACCGACGCCTACCCCGTCTCCGATGTTTTCTGTGTCTGACATGATAATTTGCTATACTCACAGTTTTGTTCTTCGAATTTCGACCCACCTGGCACCATGAAGTATTTTGTACACATACAAGATGAGTACTATTTATATAATATCTTTATTAGGTTCAATAAGACAAGAACAAATGTCAAATGTTACATCAGACCCGACGCCATGGTAAAAACCCTCCTTAATCTTTCAGTTGTTGTCCAGGCAACACTTCACTGCATACTTGATCACAAGCTATACAAATTAACACAACCATAATATAACAGTGTGCACACTACTATGTATTGGAGATGGGACTGGAGAAGAGCAAAGTATGCAGTGCTGTAGGGGCTAGGCCTAGGCTAGGTAAGGTTACTTACAGATTAAACCTCTGGTAGGCCTATAAGCTAGAAGAGAGCCACGGATCCTATCTCTACAAAAAATTCTAGCGTATTCTTCTATTAACCATTTAGGATGATTATTTCAGCCTTCCTGATTCCTGATGACTGTTATTACAATCATAATTAAGTTATAACCAATGATAGTCTTTATCACTCTTACCGATATTTTGAGAGTCAAAGGAAAATGCGTGAAAGTTGGTTGTATGAAGAAGGAACGTGAATATAAAAAGGTTAAAAGGTAAACTTGGATGAGAAATAGCTCCCTTTTGGCCATTTTATTCAAATTTTTGGGTACAAAATAAAAGTACCGTTCTAGCCGCAATACTAAATTTTGAGATATGATTTTTTATTTTGTTTAAACACACCTTTGTATCAGCTACGACACCACTAACTAACTAACTAAGTATATATGTATTAAATTCTGCCAGGCTGGTCGAGAGTGAAGATGTAGATGGCAACGAGGAAATGGAGAGAAACGTTGGTGTAGAGGGAAATGACGAGGAAGACGAAAATGAGGTTTAAGAGGCAAATGGGGATATATTATGTAGATTCAGAGGATGTACCGGTAGGTCAAGAGGTGACGGATAGTGGCCGTGAGCTGTCTATAACAAATGGTGGGTTTATTGTGTGTCTGGAGGAAAAGAACTCGTCGAGCAAGGTGTAGTATGGCCAGGAGGTCGGGATGACCACGTCCCCTTCCGTGCTCACTCCAGTGGGTAGATTTTTCATTTATCTATAAGAGACCAGAACCAAATTAGAGGAAAATCAAAGTTGATATAAAGATAAAAGTTGTGGGTTTTCTCTTCGATGAAACTAAACTGGCCAACCAAAGACATGAATTTAACGTCAGCATAATCTCCGTTTGTACTCTCAAGAACACCTGGCACCCGCTGGAAACCTTCATAAATTACTGCGACCCATTGGCCGATAGCTGGTGTTTTTAGCGAGTTATCCTCGACAATAGGTTTGTTAACTGGCTCTTCTTCTTCATTAGTATCGTCAGCTTTGAGATCTGACAGAAGATTCGTCAGGTGCCATTACATGGAACGAGTACTTTATGACATACAAGGCCTCTGCTGACACCTGGTGTATTTTTAAGGTACCCTTGACACTACTCACACCATCCCAAAGTTGATAGAGGCGTCCTTTAGATAGCTCGCCTTCGTTCACACTAACATATAATACTTTCGTTGCCATATTACTGCAGAGAGGAGCAAATGTTTCTGCATTTTGAACAATTGATTATGTAGAATAGAAAAGAACGAAGCGTTTCACAACGGCACCAATGCAACCAACACTGCATGAACGATATACCACATTACGTTTCTTCTCCTAAAGTCTAGTCGGGGCTCGCACTCAACACCTGTCAAGAAGAAGCACCGTCAGAAAAGAGCATGAAGGGTTTTCATATTGGGATTTTGATTTATATAATCCTTCAACAACTCATGCAGAATGTATTTTCTCAGTAACGGTCATGGCCGATGTCATCGCAAGCAAGCTGGTGATGTTTTCTGGTCCAGCCCTAAAGACTGCAGTAAATAGTGCTACTTGTGGACGAACACGAATAGTTCTCAGCAGTCATATTCTTGAACAACGTTAGCCGTTGATAAACCAGCCCTGGCAATGTGAAATACTCTAAACGTAACCATGGGGCAATAGAGGCTTTAGCTGTTTGTTAAAGCTAACAAGAGCTTATTTAACTTACATCTCGTGAAATTCCAACTCGCTACCTTCTCGTGGTTTGGCCCGTGATTAGGGGAGTTTTTCTCCCTGAAACTAATGGCGAGCTCTGGGTCGTCGTCGGGGAACTTTCCCCTTCCCTTTGACTGCCTCCCCGACGGCGACGACAATGACTACACGGACGGATGATGACACAGACGGAGACGACCACGACGTGGGGGAACCCCTGCCCTCCCCATACGCTTGTGGCTGGTTCTGACCAGCACAGGCCTTTCCACCCCTTGTCCCCCCGCGTCATCCCTTACGTCCCTCCCTTCGTCTCGATTAGCCAAGCTGCATAAATATGAGACGTTAAGCAATATCCAATTAATTTAATTTTTAAATCTTTTGCTTTGCGACGATCTATGCCGTCGAGCATTACAGCAATGCTCTCTGCAAAAAGCAAATTTGCACTTTTCTAAAAGAGAATACGGGCACTAATAACCTTTAGTGTTGTGTGCCCTTAAACCCTAATAACTAGCTAACTATTTCCAGAGGAATTGCGGACTGCACAGAAAATGCTGAGAGGATAATGAATGAAAATGAAATGAATGCTCCGCTATGCTAAGGAATTAGGAAAAATTTATTAAGTTTACAATTATATTTTTAGGTTACTCTTGTGGTATGCCTGATTAACGCCCCAACAAGGTTTTTATCATGTCAAGTTTTTCTGCATGTCTCCTTTTCTTCTCCGCTTTCTTTTTTATTAAAATTGACATAATGGCATCAATATTCGTGGAACTTTTGGCTTTTTTTGGATGAGTGTAGCAAAGATTCCATTTCACTACAATGGAAAAAAATCTGGATTTTTTTTTCTTTCTTTCTTTTTGTATTTTTGTCTGTCTGTTAACACGATTCCGGCTAAACCGATACTCCAATTGAGATGAAATTTTGTGGAGGCCTTCGAAATCTCTGAACTTAGAACTGCCACGTTTTTAAACGCAATCGAAAAATTATCA
>JAMZAV010014434.1:0-14182 GCA_024449915.1 Sweltsa coloradensis
TTAATTCACACGTGAAAGCCATGACATATGCATTTAAAGATGAAAAATTATCATGTCTAATGTCCATTAATTGATCCAGGAGAGCAAGTCTTCTGTGAACACCAGAGTCTTCAACACTTGGCACAGATTTTCCCACGCCTGTTTTGCCGTTGCAGTTGTCCTTACATGCAGCAGGAGACTTGGTTCTATCATAAAGCTCAGGATTCTTCTCGCTGCCTTGTCCATGTCCTTTTGACTGCTGAGTGGTTCATTGAGAAGAAAATGGTCAAGTGAAATGTTGTTCATGACCACCCCTCCCAAGTGTAGCTCTATGAGATATTTCCAATCAACCCAGTTCTCTTGCCCCTTAAGTTTAGCAAAGGGCGGAAGAGAGTTCACAGACGGTTGGACTATTACCGTAGGCACTTGATCCGACTCCATTTTCGACTTCCTCTTGGCGTGGTTGGCATGCGACCTAACCTCACCATGTGCACTCGCGTTTTTTTTTGTGATAAAAAGTTTTTTAACACAAACACACGAAGCATTTTCGTCTCAACTCAACAATTAAACTTCAGAGAAAACGTTCCCTGGACCCATAACCTATTAAATATTAGGATTGTTCCTTGGATCGTGATTATTGTAGGATATGACACGAATGACGACCACAGTTGAGTAGAGGAAATAACCGGAAGTGAGCTTTATTAAATTACACGGAAATCACGTGGTACAGAGCAGTGCCGGGAAAAATTCAAATACTTAAAATTATACTAAACTCTAGAAATCTGAATAGATGAATATCAAATCTTAACAACAAACTTATTAGGCAACCTCTTTGCACCTCATACGGCAGTGTAGAAAGGGTTGAGTGCCGAAATCGGAACTTTTAGGAGTATGAGACGTTTACTTGACTGTGCTGTCTTTATTTTTACATATTTTTTATTTCACTGTATTGTCTTGTGGTACAACCCGCTGGATTCTTCATAGCACCATCAACTTATCAAGATAATTTGGACATAAAATATTATCAGATATGTATCAATTCTTTTACAACGCGCAATTTTTTTTTTACTAGGAAACAACTAGCGATTTGTTAGCTCAACGGCACAAATTGTGCTATTCGAGTCGATCTGTGGTGGCATTATTTAAAAAAAATGTATTACTATGACAAACATCCATGCGTTATGCGGGATACGAACCCTGAAACCCACATTTCTTGGGATTCACACACGCTTCGCACCATAACGTCCAAAACATATTATGAGCAACCTGAGGCGGCTCCATGTGAATAATCACGTTTACTACTCACTTGAACCAAAATTATCAGAAGGAAACAGAAACAAAAAAAATATAATACTTAATTGTTTCGGAATAACTTTTTTCCGGGTTTTGTTCCTAAACAATTCCATTCTTTGTGCACATCCCTTGCTCAGTAAAGAATAAATACAGTTTCTTACTACGGAAATATTGGTAAACACGAATTATTTTAATACAGTTTGTGCCCTTCGTACGCTTTTGGTAGAATGTTTACTGGACATGCGCCCACCTTTAGTCTAAACTAGAGCGACGGGGCTACACCCTACTCCATCCGAAACTATAGTATGAGGTCAAGTTATACAGGCCTGGGGTCACTGGGCCCAAATTGGTTCTTCCTTATAATTTCTGGAAGAATACTTAAAACAATCATGAAACTTTTCATCTCCTAAGAAACCGAATAGACATGTTTACCTGCTCGTCTAATAACCGAATCAAATGTACGTAACAACCAAATATTTGCCATCCATTCACAACTTTACAAATTCATTTTCATTTTCAATTTTATAAAAATTATATATGTCATTATTTGTAATGCTTTTGGCGTTTGTATGAACATTATGCCCACCATATTTTTATATTTTATATTTTGAAAAAATGTTATGTTTTTGTGCGCCTATTTAGACATATACTTTGAATTGTTATTATAGATATTATGCAGTTTGTTGGTTTAAGCTTGTAATCCTTTAGTGTCTACATCATAATCATGGATTTTTTTATTACATTACATAAACAATTACAAAATACGAAATAGAAGAACTTTGACCTATTATTTCACCCCTTCCAACCCCGTACAGGCATTTTTGTATACATACTCTTAGTAATTGACTTATAATACTTTTCTGAATATTAAGGCCAAACATTCGACCCTCTATAACAAAATCCCTCTTTGTAACGCTAACCCGTCCAGATATTTGAACGAAGTTGAAATCGAAATGTTCCTTCAATCCCAAACGAATTTCGGAACTGTCAACACGTGCTTATTCAACACGACATTCTACACGACACCAGGAATATTCACTGGAAAACGGAAGCGGAAAATAAGAAGGATGGTTATATACTCAATGCTACTACAGTCATATTCAGATTTTTACGATTTTGATTTTGTATACAAGGTCCAAAAAGAAAAGTTTTCCAAGGTCCAAAATGGAAAATTTTCGTGCAAAATTGTTTTCTAATAATCTACTAGTGTATAACTGTAGTGCTGTACAACTGTGTTTGAATAGTGTCATGAAATTCGGATGCTTCTTGATGACGAATAGCTATTATTTGCCAACACTGCCAAAATTGATGTCCTATTTCAGCTTAGGAAATACATAAAAATTCATACAAATTAACTTTACATTGATGAGTAAATGGTTATGTCCACATGGAAAGTGGGAACTTTGCCTTGTGGAATTGAGATGACGTACGACACTCGTAGATGGTACTGGAGGTTCTTATACTTTTTACAACGCTTGTATTAGCTTCATGTGTTTGTCTGTCTGTCTAACGGAATCTTATAATCGATATTTCACCCACTTCTCAATGTCCAATCGAGCTGAAATTTTTCACACATACGAATATTCTTGATAAAAATAGATGAATCGATTAACGGATTCACTATTTAATCAATTAATCATTCATTATTAATAAATCAAAGTTTTATATGGGAAAAGATATTTCACCCACTTCCCAATGACCGATCAAGCTGAAATTTTTCACACAGACGTATATTCTTGAAGACAATACATGAATCAATTTATCACATTCACTAGTTAATCAATTAATTCATCAAAATTAATAAATCAAAGAAAGCTTCATATGGGAAATTAGTCACAGCTAGTGAGGATGGGCCAACCAGATGCAGAAATTCGGACACGTCCATATTCGATTACAGCATTCGTTAAGACTAAAAAGTAGAAAATAATGTTACATGAAAAAAATCATTTTTTTAAAACAACGCTTATATTTAAATGTACTAAAAAGTAAAAAAAAAATCGCACAACAAATTTTTGCATTACTCGGTAAATAAAAGCGTTGGGCGCTTACGGTATTGACATATATTACAGAATTTTGTTGTTCGTGCAAGGAAAGCGCCCAACGCTTTAATTTTCTAGTAAGGCAAAAATTTGTTGGCCAAAAATAATTTTTTACTTTTTAGTACATTTAAATACTTATAAGCGTTGTTTGTAAAAAAATAATTTTTTTCATGTAATATTTTAACAAATAAATTATTTTTTTAAATGAGAAAAAGGTTTGAACGATTTACTTATCGGACCTATCCTCTGTGTGATAGATAGTTCATACAATCATAGATGAAGGTGTGATACCAATACCATCCCTTCACAGTTATCCTATCCGCGACATACATAGTTATAGACACCTCAATAGGGCATGAATTGCACTTGCACCCTGGGCAGGCTTCTTACCAAAAATATTAATAATTATTTAATTATACATCATATCCATGCAACCCTCGAAAACTTCACTCGCCAGCTCCCCACTGGCGAGCTGCAAAATTCTCCTGGCGAGTTGTCACATTCAATCCCTTGTCTCAATACCACTGGTAAATCTGGGACATTTTTTAAACCAACTTGCTCTTTGAAAGAATTTCTGAGCTTGAGCCACATTTTTCTTGTTTGTGAAATCTAAATTTAAATTTAAACTATGAATTTATAATTTATTGTGCCTAGTATATATAAATACACCCATCAATACTCTCTTGAAATCCCCAGAATTACCGTAAAGTCAAAAATACACCTTCTAAAAAACATGAAAATAAAAAAACGGCCTGCGGGGCAATTCTGGGGGCGTCCCCGTCCCCCCCGGACCCGGCCGTACGTTACAGCTTTTATATGTGGGCCGCCTCAAGTTTTTGGGGCTAGAACCGCTCCTCTTTTTATGGATTACTCGAATATACTTGCAGACAATGCCGAAAACATTTGACGCGACTGTACGCTTTGGCTGATATGATTGCTCATCTCTTCTGCGTTTACAGTTATTTAATATCAATGCATGTGGGCTAAAATTTGTTTACGTATGATTTTGAGGGAGTCTCTCTACCTTGAAATAGTTTATGTGTGGTCTCGTTTCTTTACCGTACCTTCATATAATTCGTGTTACACTTGTAGCTGGCAACGCTATCTGCATCAACATGCTTAATCTAAACGATCGTATAATCAAAACCAAAAATAGTTATTATAGTTAATTACAAATACAAGAATATTATATTGGTGGAATGGAGCATGAAAGATTGAAGGGCTACTAAAGGTTAATACCAGTTTAGTAGTTAGTCGTGTTAGATTTTCTGAACAGAACAGTTTGTTTAGTATTTTATAACTCGGTGCCAGTATATTGTGTTATTTCACTTTATGGGTGCTTTATTGTAGTCTATGAATGTCTGTGACTTTTTAATTTCGTGATTGTTATTTTACGATTTTATAACAATGTAAATAAATAATAATGAACTTCCTTACAAAATAACCTGGATATGTGCGATTAGTGAGTGACTACATTGAATAGCAATCATTCTTCGGAGTGAAAGTAAATAAACCTAATTATGACGGAACTACCGAGTTTGACGGCAGGGAAGGCCCATGAAGTTCCGCAGAATTTACTTTTGACTTTGAAATTTGTTTTGATTTTGAAATCATTTTGAATAAGAAAGACTTCCTTATCATTTTGACTAAGAAAGACTTTGTTAGGCTTTTTTTCAGTATTCCATATTAATTTCACTAATATTGTTACACTGGTTATACACTATATACAGTCTCATAAAACGTGAATCCGCGATCTGAATTATGTGAAAATCTTATTTATAAAGTGATACATATTTTCTCTTGTTGACATGAATCCTACTCTAACCAGAGAGTCTGTTTTGAAAGCCATAGCATAGGCATTCCATAGTGTGCATTGCATTGCATTCCAAAAACCTGATTTTCAAAAAAATAGACTGCGGTGCTATATTTAGGGGGATTTCCCCCCCCCCCCCCATGATGTAGATCCGCCACTGTCTTGTGGCCCCCTCATTCGAAAATCTCTGCGCACTCCTATGCCTATGGTCTATAGTGAAATAATAAAGAGCTGAATAACTTGTAGTTTTAGAAATATGTTTTTGCGGAAAATCAATTTTATTCATTCATGCCATATTTCTAATAACATAATATGCAGGTATTCAAGCGACTGTCGACCTAATGTTTTTTTAAGATTGACCTTCACAAACTCTGCTAACTGTCCATGCACGCGGCGCAAGACACGTACGCCTCCACACAACTCTATCCCCTATCGCGCTAATCGCTGACAGAGGTGAGTGGCTAGTGATAGCTACATTCTAGCGTCATACTCATTCTTCGACAAACACATGCGATGTGTCTCAACAAAGGCTATAAGATACGCACTTTTGTGGGCTCAATCGTTCAAACAAGCGCGGAAGGCTAACAAAAATGGTAATTTTTCCCTGATTACATTAAATCCAACCAGGAAAGGGAAATCGGTAGCTTATTTTTTAATATATATATATGTTATATCGCAGACTTTCACGGATTGAATATGCAGACATTGTATTTTCGGGTAGTCCGTGTGGTTTTATTATTAGTTCCAACGTTTTGGGCAGTTCTCCCTGCCCATCTTCAAGGAAATTTAAAACATAAAACAATATCAAAAACAAACAAAACCTAACACTGCAACTGGATACATAGACAAAACTATGTTTTTTTCAAAAAAAAGGCGATTTAGTTTTTTCTATGTATCCAGTTGCAGTGTATGTTATGAAGTAAGGTTTTGTTTGTTTTTGATATTGTTTTATGTTTTAAATTTCCTTGAAGATGGGCAGGGAGAACTGCCCGAAACGTTGGAACTAATAACAAAACCACACTACCCGAAAATACAATGTCTGCATATATATATATATGTGTGTGTGTAATCGAAAGCGGTACTTTTTAGCTTTTAGTGAAAAAATGGTATAAGGTGAGGTATAAGTTAATAGGCTTATGTCAAATAGAATAGATACCAATTTTCCGATAACGCTGCGAGATTTAGCAAAGAATTCAATATTTGAAGACCAATGCTAAACAAACAATGCGTAAATCGAAGTTATATTTCAGCTTGATAAAAAACGGCACCTTACCAAAAATAACACTAACTGCCCGACAACGCTTCAAAAGGTAGCAATAAATTCGATTATTCAATAGCAATTCAAATTACTTGAGGAAATCGATCGCTGCCTAATTGTCTCGACTCATTAAATTTGGGCAAACGCTTATTTTATGTCCTTGTTTAATATTGCTTGATCACAGCAATGCAAGTTAGGTATATATATATATATATATATATATATATATATATATATATATTTATTGATTCATAGCAGTTGTCGAAAAAGTTTGCCCCGACTGGGGTTCGAACCCAGAGCCTCCGGCTTAACGTGACATAGCTCTACCAATTGAGATTAGCTTAGTAAAGGTTTGTTCTGTGGTCCCGGTAGCTCAATTGGTAGAGCTATGGCACGTTAAGCCGGAGGTTCTTGGTTCGAACCCCAGTCGGGGCAAACTTTTTCGACAACTGCTATGAATGAACTGCCTTAAAGCGGGCTTATGCTTAAAAATCTTATATTCATACTACCCAACTCATGGGAGATGAGATGTGTTTGGATTTATCCATGTGATCTTTCAGATTTGACAGCTACATTGCAGTCTTCTGTTGGATTTATGTCATGGAGGTCAACAATCACAACAAATAGCAGTTTAGTAAAGATTTGTTCTGTGGTCCCGGTAGCTCAATTGGTAGAGCTATGGCACGTTAAGCCGGAGGTTCTGGGTTCGAACCCCAGTCGGGGCAACCTTTTTCGACAACTGCTATGAATCAATAACTATGTCCTTAAAGCGGGCTTTTGCTTAAAAATCTTACATTCATATATATATGGTAAGTGAAAAGAGAGTGTTCCATACTCAATAAACGAAGCAGCTGGCCAACAATACAAAATTAATTTAAATTAGTTGGTCGAATTTTATGGTAGTCAATATTAATAATGTGCCCAAAACTAAATAATACATAGCTCATGTAAACTTTCACTATTTATTATAAAGATGCGACATAATGTGGGTAAGGTACGCTACATAAGTGTTGTAAATATAGGCCTTAGACTGATAAGACGATTGTCCAAACACTTTATAGTGTAAAATATCTACACTGACAGGACCACGTGTCCAGACGCGCTAACAATGGAGTAACAAGCCCTTGTTTGTATTTTTTTTTGTTAGGGGGGGGGGGGCGAACATTTTTGTGATCAACTGTTTAGCACGACTAGTGAAACGGGTGTGGGCAATGTGTGTGGGTATAGTCAGTGCATGGTGTCATCCAAAAACAAAATGTGGGCTTACGCTCTTTCCTGGGTAAAGTACATGATTGTGTATAATGGGGGTTCTGGGGGGGGGGGGGGGCACTAGCTAATGTGAGTCGGGGCGCACAGACCCGGAATTTTTTTTAGATTATTAGAGTGTGATTGTAGTATTTTTATGTTTTTTGGGACAAGGACCTTATAAAAGGTCTAAATATAACGTCAGCTAGGCAAATAGACATATTTTCGGACAATCTAAGCCTTTTTAAGGCGAGGATGTGGAGGGCTTTTAATATAGGATAAGTTTAACGTGGTAGCTACTACTACTTATAGGTTGTTCTTAATTTTGTATGATTATATTAATGTATCTTTATGCCACAATGTGAATAATTAACTTCTTGTTTCCAGGTACTATTGTAGTGGCACTTTGTGGAATTTTCAATTCTGTTGTCAATAAAAACATTATTATTATTATTATTATTATTATTATTATTATTTTTATTATTATTATTATTATTATTATTATTATTATTATTATTATTATTATTATTAATCACAATCGATGTACTTTCTGAACTAAGATCAGACCAGGCTTATGAAGAATTTATTTCGGAAGCTAAATCAAAGTGGAGGAAATGAGATTTGAAGACAATGATTTCTCGCATGTGCGAAACAAAAGAATCCGTCAAAGGGATAATTTTTGTTTATTTGGATTAAGGGCGCGTCAACCGTTAGGTCATAATGCTCTACTATATCCTAGGGAATGCCATGTTGATCAGAACTAACCACAGGTAGGGGGAGGAAGGGGCGTATTTTCACGTCGCGGTCGTCATCGTCTTTGACATCGTACGTGTTGTCATTGTCGTCGTCGTCGTCGCGTCAGGGAGGTCATCGAGGGAAGGGGGACGACGACCATTGCCAGAGCTTGCCTCTAGTTTTGGGGAGTAAAATACTGTCCTACATACCAGCTGATGTTTGTGAGATGGACTCTTTCTATTGATATAATTTCAAATCATTGGACTTTCCACTGTTATCAATATCTTTAATTAAAAATATGATATTTCGACTTAAATAAATAAATAAATAAATTGTATGTAAGGTCTACCCACTCAGTTATATAACTAATTTTCAGTGGGGGACAGTAAATCAAAGTGACCAAGCCAACCCTGTAGGCCCCGACGCGATCGACGAGTGAGCGATAACCAACCAAAGATTGATATTTTTAAAATTTGAAATATAGCAATCAGTGGTATGGACAGTGCAAACACCCACGGATCAACGCCAGAATTAACAAGGCCGATTCAGCACAACTCTGAATTTATTATGTGCTTCGTTGCTAGGACGGCTCCAAAGTCACCGTTTACAAACTTCTAAGACAAGAACTGATGGTCCAAATCAGAAGTTAAAAAACTTCTGACATTAAACGGGAATAGAACCCTGGACCTTCTGGATTGGAAGCAGATACGCTAACCTCAAGACCAACGAGCCATTTCTTTTCAGAAGTCTCTCTATCAAACTCACAATTAAAAACCACAACAGAAAAGACAAAAACAAAACACATTTTACCAAAAATTTTTAAATATGGCTGTGTATTAGTACCAAATTGTTAACAAAAACGTTTTTTATGAATGAAAATAAAAATTACAGAAAACATAACATTTAATTGACATTTTGGATAGTTGGTGTATGAAATAAAACTATTGTTCTAGTGATGAAATTGATGGACAGAAACTCTTCCAAATGGCTGGATAATAAACGCTATAGGCACACTAATTGTATTGGCCACACATTTTTAAATAAAGTTATTAATAACAGTGGAAAGTCCAATGATTTGTATTTAGAACGTTACCATACCTGTTATTTAGTTTCATTTTTGTATAATCTATACTGAATCGCCTTTTACGATTAGCAGAGCCATGCTTTGGGGCAAATTCTAGCCCGGGTCCAGACGGGTTAATGAAAACCAAGGATATGAAAACAGGGCAGACGAAGTCACATCAAAAAACAAAAACACAAGCTTGCGTATTTCGAAACTCTCGATAACATGATAGGAGAAATGGCAACGCATTGTGATGGAATACGAAGAGTAGCTGACCCCCACACAAACATTATTTAGTCCTCCATGGAACGAGACGAGACCCCATCAAAAATCAAGTTGTGAAACTTTGTGACAAATATTCATTTTTCACTCCAAACATTGCACACGAAATTCATCGTTTCAACAGTATTACTTTACTGAACTGAGGAACTCCACTGCTACTGGTGTTCTGGCATATTTAAACTTGATTTTACCAAATTCACTAAGACGTCATGCCAGAAATGAGTGTGTTGTGCCCTAGGTTGTGCTGTGTATTTTAAACATTACCAATTGGCATCGCCAGTGCAGAGAGGTGCATGAGTACTCTACGTCGTGTATAAGAACATACATGCGTAATGCGTTCTACTAATGCTAAGCGACTATAAGCGACCTTGCCCTTATTGCAACCGGAAAAAAAATGTCTATAGGTAGGACTAATGTCTTATTTATTGAAGGTGTTTGCAAGACGTCCAGAACGGTGTTTGAATTCATGCTTTTATGGTGAGTAATTCTGTGTGTGACTGTGTGGCTCGGGCAGAGACGTAGGAACCGGGACGGGCAGGGGGGGCAGAACTAACGCGAGTTAAATATTAATCCCAGAATTTCCGTAGTAAATATGCACTACACTTATAAACTCGACAGTCACCTTGGTAAAACAAATATGTTTGCCTGTATGCTTCGTCATTAAATAAAAAAATAGGTTAAAATTTACTAAAATGGGCCACTTCAAGTTCATACAGCCGAATCGCAACTAGTTGCAGTAAATCATCGTTCACAGAATCTGAGTACAGTTAAAACATGACGAAATAACTGTAGTATGATTAATTTTTTTCGCCTTCTGCGAAAGGGCCTCCAGCAGCCAGCTGCCACCCGCAAAATCTCCTAATGGATTTGACCCCCCCCCCCCCCCGCCGCCCCTCCGCCACCCAAACTTTCAAAACGTTCCTACGCGCCTGAGTTGGTGGGTTTGTACTATAAAAATCAGCCGATTAGCTGAATAGATTGCGCTGAAATTTTAAACAGATATCCAGGCAAGTTAACTAGATAAACTGCTACCAAATCAGCTAGATCCATTGCGATTTAAATCTACAAGAAATAATATATTGAGAAATGTGCTGCAAATGTGTAGGATTTCGAAAAAGTATTTTTTATTTGTTTTTTGTCAGGCTGTGAAAATTGCAAGCAGTGACCAGGTGTATCGAATCTTGCACGTCAAGGTACCTCCAAATTCCGCTTGGAGATTGAGTAAACCTTACAATCTTTACACGTATTTCGCACTGGCTATGTTTTCCATAGTATTGTCACAGATGATAGACTACACTGCGTTATATGCATTTCGTTACATGTTTTATAAATTTTATATATTTTTTAGCAAACCAAATGCAATGTCCAAGCAATTCTTTTATGATTTTGAGTTTAAAATTTTTACATTTTTACCACGAAAATGGTTGGCTTGGCGCTCGTCAACAGGCGAAATGATCTTACTTCTTTTCAATGCAAAACTAGCAAAAAAAAAATGAAAAGCTTGGCTCAACTTCTATCCTTCTATATCTCACAGCATTCACAGCCGAAGACTTTTGAAGGGGAGCTTGGCTGCCGTGTTTTATATTTTTTTGTTTTTGTTGGGGTAATACTGTTACAACGTGTAAATTTTTTAGGACTAATTAGATATCAGTAATGTTAAGCAAAATGTAAAGGAGTAAAGAAATGTATGCTATGAAACATTCCCAAAAAACACTTGGTATTATTTATTTAGTTCAGTTTATTTAGATTAAGGGCGTGTTAACTGTAGGTCATAACGCGCCATTCTAGGCTAAGGGGATATGGGGAGGAAAGTCTCATGCTGGCCAGAACCAACCACGGGTAGAGAGAGAGAGGAAATGGGGTTATAGTGGTCTCACGTCGCAATCGTCGTCGTCTTTCTCAAGAAAGCACTTCCCGTTGCTCATTAGCTTTATCATCGTTAGCCATGTTCTTGTTTTTAATCATCCTCCTACATACCATCGGCATCGAGGATATTCAACACAAGGTTCTTTATTAAGCTTAGATCTATTCTTGTATGCCCTTCTTATAAGGGCTCTTAACTGGAAAAATTATTTTTTACCACATGATCTATAGCACAATCCTACACTTAAATGACAGTTTGAAAATTGTATCTTGTAACTGTGATTTAACACGAATTTTTCAATTTTATTGATCCAGAGATTTACGAAAATTGATGTTTTGGGAAATTTCTTAAATCGGATTTAACCTGCTTCATTTTTGGTCCACATAGATACTAGAGCATAGTACAAATCTAAAATGCCCATTTTTTACATCGTGTCTTGAAACTGTGCCCAAATATACCTTCAAACACGCAAAAATATGCATTCCAAAATCACACTCCATCTTGGTAATCAGCATATTTTGACCGAACTGCTTGCCCAAATTACATAACAAAATATAGAGAATTTACAGAAAAGACTTTAGAGTACGTCAATAATGGCCAGTATTTTTTGTATCAAAATCCTCCAAGGTCAAGGGGCATAAAGATCATCCCCATGTTATTTCTTATGGGAGATTTTTGCCGATGGGACCTAGCTCGGAAATTTCATGTTTGACAATTTTTTGGGAGGTCATGGGGCCGCAATAATTTTTCTGTTGATTGCTAAATTCGTTACTTGTTTACCTGAATTAAATATATTTTTTGAGTTTAGCGGTTAAATACCCCTTTAAGTTGATTAACATACAATTTATTTATTTATATCAAAGATGAGTAGAAAATAGCTAAAAATGTAATTTTATAAAAATTCTCAAGGAAAAGCATTCAAGGTACTGAAAATTGAATACATTGGAACATAAATCTAGATTTCCTTTTAGTTAATTAGACGAGTGAGATCAGCAAACGTAGTCTACAACGCAACTCGATCGGGCCTTAGTCGTGATTAATTCTGTATGTAAAATGTTAAATGTCTGTTTGTCCGGTCCCATACGGCCGAACGGCCAAAAAGATTGAGCTGAAATTTTAAACAGACATCCGTGACCAGGTAACTGAGAACTGCTAACAAAATGAGCACAATCCGTTGCGATTTAAACCTACAAGAAATAATTAATTGGAAAATAGACTGCCAATGTGTAGAAATTATTAAACGACAATTTTTTTACACACAAATCATCAGACTTTTCACTGTTATTTACTTATTTTTATTTAAAAAATGTGATATTTCGACTACTTTTCAGCAGTCTTTATCAAATAATACAACTAAAAAACCACAACAAACAAGACAAAAAAATATTTCCCAAAAAATTATAAATATGGCCGTGTATTAGTACCAAATTATTAAGGAGGGACACCTCTGAAAATGGGGTAAAAAAAACGAAAAAGTAACAAAAAATAGAAAATGTGTTTTATGCTTTGACTAGGTAATTCTAGTTTTAAAAAAATAGGGTTTTCAAATTTTTAGGTTTTTTGTGGTATATATATTGTACTGTTTATATAATTATATGTATACAAATTCATATTTGTGGTTTTACATAGTTTTTTTTTTATATATATTATATTTATTTCCTTTTTTGTAAATATATGTTTATTTTTATTGATTTTTTTAAAATTCCTAAACGATTGGTCCGAATAGCTGATTTTTTTTTGGTTCTTTATAGTACATGTACCTACAAATCTATGTATTATATTTAACATTAATTAATATTTACTCCCATGGGTAAATAATTTGCATGGTAATTATTTCTCATATATTATATATTTATTTTGATGATGTGCCAATCAAAATAATAAGTAAGAACTTAAAGCCGATACACTTAATTATACTGCAGAGCCAGTAGAAGATTTTAAAATTAAGTTGAGACTTCTATGTCAAAGGGTATAGAAAAAATGAATTTTTTAGTCATTGATGGTTTTAGGGGTAGTTTTAGGGGGTTTGGGGGTTAAAATATTGAAAATGTTGAAAATGGTCTGGTACACTTTCCTTTAGTTTTGTTGTTTTCCACCTATCCTCAAAGTATGATGAAGATTGCATTACAGGCATAGAAGTTTTGATTTTTAGTGGTGTCCCTCCTTAACAAAAAAGTTTTTTAAGAAAAAAAAAAAAAACATTAAATTGACTTGTTGGACAGTTGGTGTATGAAATTAAGCTATTGACCTAGTGATGAAATCGATGGACAGAAACTCTTCCAAATGGCTGGATAAACACTAGGCACACTGATTGTATTGGCCACACACGAAATCAAACCAGCTTCCTTGATTTTCAGTGTTGTGGCACCAGACTCATCTGCAAGGATTGAAGCGTTTTTCCAATTAATATGATGATGATTTTCATAAACATGTTCTGCGAGTTTTGAAGTATCAATCTTATGTTGTCAATCAATGGTTTTGATTTAGAAAAAATATTTTTTGTTTGTTATTTACCTGGCTGTGAAATGCCGTGCCCAATGTTTATCGAATGTTGCACGTCAAGGTACCCCCAAATTCCGCTCGTAATTGAGTAAACCTTAGCAATATTTTT
>JAMZAV010014435.1:0-13014 GCA_024449915.1 Sweltsa coloradensis
GAATTATCACGTATTAAGTTTGGTTCGGGTAGTATATTTCGCAATCCTTTCCATTTCAATTATACCTTGTAGAGCATCGCAGCACTGTCTATACAATTTGCGCGGACGTCGCGGACTCCTAAAGCAAGGAGGTTACAGAAGGTTTTTGGTGATCCTGGCGGTAAGGGCGGGGGGCAGAGGGGATGTCGAGGGCAACCCCCCGGGAGGGCTTTAACATTCATGTGCCTGGTGCCTACACCATTAATGAATGCGTACACAAGTGACAAACATGTTATATTTTTATCTCACTCTTTATACCCGGCACCTCCACCAACAATGACATTCAAACGATGGAAAGGAACGTATTCATTTTTTTGGGGGATCCAACTCGAATCTGTTTATTAAGGAGCTTCGCTAACTTTTTTGGGTTTCGTACACATGCTTATTTCAAGCTATTATTTTGTTACATGGCCGTATTATGAGTTTCAGGAGGAAATGTAAACAAATGCCATAATTCCATTGACTTGCAGACCATTTTAATGATGGTAACATTAAATTTGTCACTTATTGATCCCGAATAAAACTGAAATAATGAAGTGGGCTTATTTTTAATACGCGCCCAAGTATGAAAGAGATAAAACATTCGTCTACAAAACTCAGGAAATCAGTGATGATCTTTCAAATGGTTCAATTTTTTGTTTTTCAAGAAGAAAATAGATCACATTTTGCAGTTAGCAAATAGGTATTCGCTCGGTCAAGAAGCATTCGAAGTATATGAAACTTTGCAAAGTTGGCAATAAAGCATACATGGACAGCCCTACAGTCATAGATTTTCAAAATTTTGTTTTAATCAGCTACAAAAGGTTCACGGATATAGTAAATTTTGGACTTTTTAACAAAATCTAAATTTGTGTAAACTTATTTATTTTGTATAAATTATTGGATGAGCGAAGCAAAGACTTCAATTTCAATGACCCCCCAAAAATTTTACATGGGCATTAAGGTTATGGTGCTGTAGTACCTTTTGAAAGAAAAAGTTGAAAAAGTTATCCAGAATCCATAGAAATAAAGGTTTTAATATGAGTTTTTTTAAATGTATAATAATAATTAACAAGTAACTGTAGAAACTTGACAAAAATCACATACAATGCATTCATAAAGCAAACTTCGGTTTTTGGTTTATTTGGATTAAGGACGCGTCAACCGTTAGGTCATAATGCACCACTCTAGCCTAACGGGGGGGGGGGGGGGGAACAAAAGGCCCATGCTGGTCAGAACCAGCCACGGGTAGAAGGAGGAAAAGAGGGGTTTCTCACATTGCGGTCGTCATCGTCTTTGTCATCGTTCGTTGTGTCATTGTCATCGTCGCCGGGGGGTCGTCAAGGGAAGGGGGCAAGGTCCCCGACGACGATTGCCAAAGCTCGCCTCTAGTTTGGGGAGTAAGATACTCCGCTCTTACTAGCTGATGTTTGCGAGGTGGACTTTTTCTCTTGAATCGCCTTTTACGATTAGCAGAGCCATGCTCTGGGCCAATTCTACCCCGGGCCCAGACGGGGGCCTACAGATATTTGACATTCTAATTACCCTAGCAATTAGTACATTATAAAAATTATTCTAATTTAACAAAAATGATTTTGCAATTGAACTTAAAGAAGTAAAGAGATCCCACGCATACTAAAATTAAAAAAAAACTCATCCATCAACGCGACGGGACCTTAGCGTTTTCCTAGTTTCAAAACAAATTCTTTAGAAATGTGTTACTGTAGAGTCCTACATTACCACTTTCGTGTCTTTTTTTCGAAATTTTAAACACCAGTGGTGTCAGTAAATAC
This sequence comes from Sweltsa coloradensis, assembly GCA_024449915.1. NCBI lineage: Eukaryota > Metazoa > Arthropoda > Insecta > Plecoptera > Chloroperlidae > Sweltsa > Sweltsa coloradensis. Next base: position 1,812 of record JAMZAV010014435.1, read on the forward strand.
CGTAATATAACAACGTAGTGTTATATTACGTGGTGTCAGTCAGCCGAGCGAACAGCAATTTGTTTTCTCTTTCCTGGGCATCTATTGTAAACAGCGTGACTTGCAAAATTCATAGCAAAACCATAGCCACCTGGTTGTATGTAAATAACACAGTTTTTGACTTATGTATGATCACTGGACTGTTTCGTCGTGTCAATAATGAGGCACTGCTCTTGAAGAAGCCGCCAACATGGGTGGCGAAACGTCGAGCAGTGCCTCATTATCGACACGACGAAACAGCCCAGTGATCATACATGAGTCATCTACGGGTCTTGAAAGCCTACAATATCTCAACACAGTTCTTGTCACTTCCTTCTACATGTTGTAGAAAAATGTATTCCTAAGAGCTTATTTGCATACGTTTTTAAAATTAAAGTTAAAATTTTTGACGAGTTTTTAGAAAATCAACATCAAATCCTGACTCCTTAGATGTTATTTTCAAAATAAAATTAAACTTTTGAGAATATGCATGTTACATACATAATACAGTATGGTGTTACATTGTTGTATTTGAGTTACACTATGCGTTAATTACGTTCGAAAGTTTTATTTCGTATTATTATTTACCTAGAACCTCAATTAATTTCACATTTATTTCTTAGTAAGAAGTTATTGCATGGATCAGTGTTCTGCGCCAGACCTCCGTTGCGCCCGCCGCTCCATTAGTTCGCCGAAGGTGAGGTTGCCCGAATAGCAGCTACGTGACGGGATTCAATGTTCCTTGTTTTAGCCTGGCACGCTTCGTTGACTTTTCGAGGCAAAGTGGGTGTGTAAAATAAGCGCATTAGGGGCAGAGTCAGAATCCTTTCATGATTTGTCTTGCTCGCCGTTCATTGGTCACTATATCAGGTTATTTACCACAGTTTTTTTTTTTTGTATGTCGCTAGAAAATCCTATTGAAATGTGCTTTCAGTCATCCTAGCGTCTTGGGCCTACCATCCCTTCTTGTCGCATTGTTCAAATGAAGAAAAGAAACCAAAACGTTTATTACAGAGAGGCTTTTTTATGATTTGTATATATTTTTCTTTCCATTACTAATATGCGAATATTTTGATGCTCAAATCATTTTGATTTTTGTTCCTACGATAAAAATTACGGTAAATATCATATAAGAAATAAAATACTAGATTATACTAGTGTAACACAATAGGCGTAATTTTTATCGCAGAGAAAAAAATCAAAATGCTTACCACATAGAAATGTTCACATTAAAATACTGAAAATAAAAAAAAATAAGAATATCGTAAAAAAAGCTTTGCTGTAAAAAGAATATAGTTTCTTTTATGCGTTTGAACAATGCAACAAGGGTTGAAAGGCTGACAAGTTGAAGACCGGCTCGTGCAAATTGGCCCTAGCGCGTTCGGGGGGGGGGGGGACAAGGATCCAACTACCTGGATCAGAGATCAGTGATCTTTTATTTACTTCAAAATATAGCAAAGCGATTTGCTAACGGAACAATATATTACGTGTTGCATTCCAGGTTCGAATCCTAGCTTGGGCAAGGATGTCGTGTTTATGATCTTCGTGTACGAATATATGAAATACGAATATAATTTTAGGGTACTCGTGAGGTTCTAATTCGAGACTGTAAATCGTCGGATCGATTCCGCCATCGGCGGATCGATTCCGCCATCGGCAATCCCGACTAAAGTATTTTCCCGATGATTTCCCCAGTCGTGAGCACCCCTCGCAAGTTCCTTTCAAACTATATCTACATATCGTTCTAGTTTTCCATCTAAAGAGGTGCCAATCAGGAAAGAAGGAAGGTGATCATACAATCTACAGTTCTTACGAAATATTTTTATTGCTCAGTGCCGTGCATTCGCGTGGGATTGGTCATAATAGACCTAGACCATTGCCAACATTCCTTGATCTTTTGACATTAGGATAGGCGAGAATACAATCGCATTACAAACACAACACTAGTAAATTGTTTGATCCCTCTTTATTGACACATCAAGTAGTGGTTTAGTTATAAAATTTAGATAATAGTCAAAGCAATTATCCAATCACAAATGCATGCATTGTCTGCTGTATAATAGTCTATGTATGAAGCATTGAAACTACAATAAACCATCAACACAAAAATAATTAATTCTATTAGTTGTTCATTTACAATGTAGATAAAGAGTTATATGAAATATGTGTAACGATGACAGAATCATGCATAATACATTGTGTAATCTCTCTCTGTAGTCACAATGAAGTGAAATATTCACAGATATGACGCCAAATCGAACCGTTCCCAAGTTGTAATATACAACAATGTATCACCCCAACCAATATTTCCTTTCATAACACAAAATAAAAATCGAAGTATCCTTTCCTTCCTGTGATTCAGAATGCTTTCTACCACGAAATAAATAAATAAATCTTTGTGACCTTTCTTCTAAGAAGATGCTCTATTATCTGTCCTATCTTCATCTGAGTGCGAGATGTGTAGGTTACACAAAAACACGTAGTCTGTAGTTGTGTTGAGAAAGCCAACAGGCCAGTCAGCCACCAACGTGCCTGCAAGGGGGAGTTGACAATTGCAAAGGCCCGAACTGCATCCAAAGCTGGCAATTTTTTTTGGAAATAAATGATAACGTAATTGACAGAGGGAGTGACAGACAAATACGCAATAAATAACGGGACAGACTGACAGGAGTAAGTTCAGAATGCACCTCTTGTCTCTGACCGGCGGAGATATAACGTCGGGGCCCGGCATAATATTGTGGTCGCGACCCGGTGGTTGAGAAACACTAACGTATAATTAACACAGAAGAGTAATTATTTATTATAATTATAATAAATATATTTGATACTCTCACATTTTGGAAACGAAGCTAAACGAGACAAGGAGAATAAACTAGGAAAACGCTCAGTTGGACGCGTTGTTGAGCGAGCACCGGTACGTGCAACACGACCCGAGTAAGACATTCCCATAATGTTACAAACCAATAAGTCTTTAAGGTCTTGACCGATTTAGCTGAAAATTTGAAAAATAGGAGAGAATGGATAAAATCCACCGCCATCTAGAAGACCTTGACATCATTTCCTTGTTAAACTCTTTGGTTACAAATAATACACTGCTTCCTCGATAGTGTTTTGATTACTTCTAGGTGGCAGTGCATAGTGACCTGAAACCACGTGCGCCGTTGCCATGGTAACGGGACTTTGTTATAATGTAATTTCCGACTACACTACTTATCGGATCAAAATAAAAATAACATATTCGTGATCGGACGGACATTCTAAATGATTTGGCCACCTCAGATTTTGTCTCCGTTAAGTTGAAAAAAAAAACTTTCAATTAACTTTAATGTAACTTTTTAACTTTTTGAACGATTTTGCCACAAAACTATACAGCAACCCGCCTAGGTGGTATGTACATGTGTGCAAAATTTCAGGTCGATCAGAGAAACGGTGCGACCTGTATCGAAGCAGTAACAGAAAAAAACAAAAACAGACATTCGAGCCATAAGAGTCAAGTGGAGACGCTCGCTTCGCTCGCTCAATTATACAGGAAAATGAAAAAAACCGCCACATATAGGCCTAATACCCATGGTCAAACCAGAATTCGAACCTGGATCTCAGGAACCGCGATTTACCACACCAACCCACCACCAGTGTTGTGACTTATATAGATAAAATCCGTTATCTATTATCTTATCTAGAAAAGTTTTTGTTGTTATATCGTTTTCTATTATCTAAATAAAATAAAGTTTATCTTATCTGAACTTTTTAAGCTTTAAATATTTTTTTCGATAAATTAATAAACAATAATGTAGACAAAAATAATAACCAATCACTTTGCCATTCTTGACGCTAAATTGACTTCATTGAAGATTGCTTTTTGTAACTAATTATTGAAATAACATGTATTAGGCTATGGAAAAAAAAATTGTCTTTATTTTCGGGGCGTACCGGCTGTTTTATTTGCATATTGCGCCTAATTGCGCTATCAAGTCCAATTTCAAAACGGCTTTTCAGATTATCTTCATTTTTTTGTATTAATTTCGTCATCTCTGTGTTCATATGGTGAACAAGTTTTGTAAGGTTTTGCGGAAGGGATTACAAGTTATGAATTTTGTTATTTGCCCCATAAAATTTGCCCCAACACTCAACTCAATGGGTTAAATAAAAAAAAATCATAACTTGTTATCCCTTCCGCAAAACCTCACGAAACATGTTCACTATATGAACAACGAGATGACGAAATTAATAACAAAAAAATGAAGATAATCTGAAAAGCCGTTTTGAAATTGGACTTGATACTGCAATATGCAAATTAAACAGCCGGTACGCCCCAAAAATAGGGACAATATTTTTTTTAAATTTTTTTTCATAGTCTAATACATGTTATTTCAATAATAAGTTACAAAAAGCAACTCTTCAATGAAGTCAAATTTGCGTCTAGAATGGCCTTTACTTCTACAGTTGTACAGTTGTAATGTGCGTGCCGAGGTAATGTCAAATTGTTGAGTCTGATAAATATTACGATTGACAAGAAAACTGTTGTTGGGGGGGGGGGGGGACAAAAACGTTAATCTCAATAATTATTATCTTTTATCTAAATAAATTTATCTAGATAATTATTTTCAATCTTTTATCTAGATAATTTTCTACATTTTCCTTTTGTCTTATGTAGATATTTTTTGAGAATTATCTTTATCTAGATAAAAAATAAATTATCTAGTCACAAGACTGTCCACCACTGCCAATAAGACATGTAGAATACTTGTTGCGACTAAGAACTCGAGCAGCGTTGAAAGGATTTTCAGTTCCACAACCAGATCAATGAGGCGGAATGGTTACTTGGCCTGAGGCTTTGTAACCAGTCTGTCGCCGTGTCGGTATTGTGTCGCGAAGAAGGGTAGATGGGTGGGCGCGATCCACTGCTTGACCCAGCCCCCAATTCCACGAGAATAAGACGTTCATCAAAACCCCTACAGAGGACATCACTATCGGTGCAAAATTAATCAATCATTAGTCACCTCACTGTCATGTCAATTATACGTTTTTTGTACTCCGCTTTCGAATACTGGCTGTAAAGAATGAAAGTAATTACTAGGTTGAATAAAAAATTATAATTTATGATTCCTTAGAATTGCGATGTTCTAATTATAACATTTTCAAGTATATAAACCAACGTAGTAAATCTGGCATCTGTTTATTGCACGAAACAAAAAAAATTACTAACATTGAAGCAATAGTTTAGACGCTACGAGGATTCTAGTAAGACACTGCATATGCAGGGGGGTATTTCGCCCTTAATCTTGCGATCAGTGGCGACTCGTGCTATTGTGCGCTGGTGCTGTAGCACCACCACCATAAATCATCCATCTCCATTAAACTGATTTTTGATAAGGTCAATGTGTAGGTATTGTAAAATTAAGTATTCAAAAGGAGCCGCGGCCGTGCGGATGGCCAACTTTTTCATGCCGCGTAGTACATGGTGGTGATGGTTTTGAACCAAGCATATGTAGAAACCTGCGATGTGCTCCGCACCGAATTCGACGACTTTTAAGCCCTTTTAGCACGCAACGACAGGGAATAACACGGGTAAAACGAAACGCAAACCGGTCTTCTGGTGCTATCGGGACTCGCGCACTCGGGCTCTGTATAGGTTCGCCCGCTAGCCTCGCACCCTTGCAATCACTTCACTCGTCAGTCGTCAGTCTTCAACCCTACAGCAGTTGCTGTAGGTAATTGTTGTTTAATTTGATTGCAGTTTAATTGTTATTCAATTATTTTTATTTGTGTGGCGGAGGTGGGTATTGTGACAACTTCACACACCCCTCCTTCCTGTCACACATAACTCATAGGCCCTATGCATGATTTACGTTTGCTGTATATTAGCACCACGTGTTCTAATGTCCACGAGCCGCCACTGCTTGCGATAAATACTAGGAACTGATACGACGATGAATAGTCATCCTTCTTGAGACTGTTGGATGAGCTCAGCAAAAACCGTGCTTTGACGCACTATGCAGAGGTATAGTCTGGATCACCTGTAACCTTCATATCGTTTGTCCTATCGGGTTATGGTTTGCACAAAAATACCAAGTAAGAATGTGAAAATTGCGCAATCAGAGCTCATTTCAACAATAATGCTTTCCTTTTTCAGTAACAGACCATAAATATGCCTCCAAACAGGTAATTTGTAGTAATTTCCCAAGATTGCACAGGGAAAAATATTTCGAATGCTAAAATGTCATCTGATAGCGACATGTTCTCATCCCTTGTTAAACATCGTTCCAAAAATTCATTTTTTTTTTGTAAAATTGGATGTTGAAAAGTGGTCCAGACGGTATGTGAAATGAGCTGGATTTGCCGATCAAGCGAATTTTTAAATGGACATTTTACTTTGTAAAAATAGTTGGCCCGAGCTCTTCAAACAAAAACCAAAATTTAATTCATAATAAAAAAAATGTTATGTCCATTCTAATGGACATCTGGTAGGAATGGGTGTGCAGTGTCACATATATTGTCTACTCCAATTCCATACGTATATTATATTGATCAATTTCTAATGTTGTATTGAATGAACTTGTTAGATGTGCAGAATCTGATTTTTGATGCATATATCTTTGAATATCCACGAGGAATAAGTGCGAGATTGTGTGACATACCCTATTATTGTCATTACTTTTAAATCCTCATGTAGACTCATTAAGCATGCAAAAATGGGTAAATTTACACAGACAAAACCATAGTACGCTAAACGAGTCATCTTAAAAAATGCCGCGTTTCATTTGGATTGGATCAGTCGAAATATGTTCGTTTATCACACAATGTTATTTTAAATGTGGTTCTCCATGTATTTTGTTTTGTAAATAGGCCCACGAATGAGGTCATATATTCATATTCTTTCTTGTAGCGGTAGTCGTTGCGTATATATACAGTTGTTTCTCTTCTTGATAAAACCAGGACAATTTTTAACCAGAAATAGATAATAAAATAAAAACAAAAGCACAGAACAATACACGGTTATAATTGCAACGCACTCCCCCACCGTAATACAGGCGTGGTTCACTTATGACGTTACCCGGAGAAATATAGTTCAGCAAGTGTTTGTTTTTGTGTGTGTTATGCTTGTTTAACCGATACCACCTAAATAGCTACTCCGATCGTGATAACATTTTCAGTGAACCTTCTAAATATCCAGGCTAAAACCTGCCATCTTTTAAATGGAAGCAAATTAAGTTTTCTCATTAAATTCACACTTTGACAAATCAAACATAATACTATACATAGGCAGTTCAAGCGCCAAAATAAGAATAATTTTGTGGAGAATGGGAGTATTTCCCGACTATCCAAATCGAGAAATATACCCTCGCTCATACCTGCGTAAGGTAATGACGATCAGGGCGCTGGTCCGAAGCGTATGGCTCTACAAGGACGTGGGTTCTATGTAGTGGGAGACTCGGGAATTTGAACCCCGATCGGGATGGATTTTTTAATTTCTGGATTGTATTAAATAATAACAATTCATGAATTGTTTGTAGTCGTAAATAAAAAAAAAACATAAAAACATAATTTTGTATTTAGAGTGTACCAGCTCAGGCACAGAACTGTTTCCAAGTGCAGCTCTGAATCAACCCTAATAACGCCGTCATTTATGAGCAACCGGCTATCAGTTATTTGAAATAAAAACTGCTAGTTAGACAAGATTCATCCTCAGATGAGGACTGCAGTATTGCTTTATGTGTTTGATGGCTGTTAGCCATAAAGATATTTCGTTCTACCTACAAACTACTTTGCTATGTTTGTCTCCGTTGTGTATTTTTTATGTACTGTGCTGTAAATACAGAATGTATTGCCACCTTTCCTAGAATATAGGTGGCTCGCATGTTATTGAATATTATGTTGTATTGGTTGGCGTGAGTTAACCACCAACAACGGGGATGATTATTATTGGATGAGCGAAGTGAAGACTTCAATTTAACATTTCGTTTTTTTTTTCACTTACGTTACCCCAAGAAAAATAGCTCGGGTGTTTTGTTTGTTGTTTTGTCTGTTTGTTCGCTCTCTACCTGGCAAACGGCATATGCGATCTTGATGAAAATTGGAGGGGACCTTCGAAATCTCTGAACTTAGACTTGCCACGTTTTTGGGTACAATCGATCAAATATTTCTTATAATTATCGTACTTTAACGATTATTTTCGATTTTTTGTGCGATATTTTCGTGACCCGATTCTGACCAAACGGGAGGGCTACAACGTTCATATTTTACATTGATATAAATATATGGTAATGAAGTGGCTTTTGAAAGCAAAAGTTGAAATTGTGAAAATTCATAGATATAAAGGTTTTAATATAAGCCTTTTACAGGTGTTAAGTTTTTGTAACTATAGATACAGTAATGAGATCCCAATTAAAATCGTAATCATTAGACAAAAATATTAAAAAAGCTCATCCATCAACGCGACTGGAAAAAGCGTTCGCGAAGCGGCCTAGTTTTATTAAATGTTCTTCAGGAAGTTGGTGGTTGTGAGTCGGTGTGTTACCAAATTTTAGATGGTCTGGCGTTGTTGATAGAACAATATAGGTGGCTCGCATGTGATTGAAAAAAAAAAAAAAAAAAATACATTATTTAAATGATGTAGATTATTTCCAAATTAACATCAATTTGGAATGATCTCTTAAGCAGCTGGAATGCCATTATGTGTATTGCATTTGATTGGACGCTTCAAATATTTCAAATTTAAAAGGCTCCGCATGATCTCTAAGCGTGTGTGAAACATTGTACTGTGTATTGCATCTGATTGGATGCTTAAATATTTCAAATTTAAAAAACCATTCGGAATGATCTCTAATCGTGCGTGGAACACCATACTGTGTAAAGCATTTGATTGGCTGATTCAAATTTGAAAATGATCTCGAACAATGCGTGATGTTTGTACGGTGTGTGAACCGTGTGTATAGGCGCTATTGCAGCGCAGCCCTGGTGGGTACACTCGCGAACTAAAAATTCGTATACACACTCAAAACGAGATCATGCTAAAAATTGCATATAAATACTCGTACGAGCATTACCTGTCAAGATATGCAACAAAAACAAACGAGATCAGGGGGTCTGATCTCGGATTGAAAAATGATCTCGGAGCTCTGTTGTGTATTCACCCGTATGATCTCGCAACGTATGCGAAACAAACACACACACACACACACACACACACACACACACACACACACACACACACACACACACACACACACACACACACACACACACACACACACACACAAAACACACACGCAGATAACAACAAGCGCCGTTTGAGTTGAATGGAGATCACTCCGTTCGCTGCGATCACTCGTTTAATGATTTTTTTTAGGTTTATAATAACAATTAACAAGTAACAATAGAAACTTGACACAATCACCTACAATGCATTCAAAAAGCACTTGCAAAGGAAAAGTGGTCCTACGCAAACTAAAAACTTACAAACAAGCTCATTCTTCAACGCGGCGGGACTTTTTTCCTAGTTGTAAATACATTGCAAAAACGTGGCAAGTCTAAGATGAACTGAAATATAAGTTTTCGCTTCGCTTACTACGCTCATCCAAATCCAATTATGCGTTACGAAAACCCCAACAACGATCAGTTTAATTAAGAGGTTTGGAACGATTTCTCTCCATTCTCCATTGTGTACTGTCGTAACCAAAACTCAAATATTTTATACTGTAGAGTTTTTACATAAAATATTAAAATATAAGACTGTGTTCGGCTTCTATTAATTATTTTGCTGGTGGCAAGAGTAAAGCAAGGCCCCTTCCATAACATCATGTGCCTTACCACTAGTTTATAATCTATAAACCTAAAGTAATGCTATTTACACGTCGTAACATGATATATACAGAGTGCGAGTGTGAGTGTGAGTGTGAGTGAGCGAGCGAGAGTGAGTGTGAGTGTGCGTGTGAGTGTGAGTGTGAGTGTGAGTGTGAGTGTGAGTATGAGTGCGAGTGCGAGTGCGAGTGTGAGTGTGAGTGTGAGTGTGAGTGTGAGTGTGAGTGTGAGTGTGAGTGTGAGTGTGAGTGCGAGTGCGAGTGCGAGTGCGAGTGCGAGTGCGAGTGCGAGTGCGAGTGTGAGCAAGAGTGTGATTGTGAGAGAGGTGTGTCTATGATGAGTGCAATTCATGTTGTTTATTTACATTCGAGTCTAAGGTCAAGCTGCTTGACTTTCGAGTAGGCCACGAGAACAAAATACGAAGCAATTGAGCTTATATTTAATTATTATACTTTTTATATATATCTTATATTGACTGCTCTGATTAAACGATTCGTAACTGTATTTTGAAAATATAAAATTCATATTTTGCTCGATTGCTGTAACGATAGTGATTTCATGGGTAGGCCTGCGCTTCGTCGAGTACGTGTATTTTTATTTTTTGTTTCATATTCGTTTAATTTGTTCCGAAACGTCGAACTCATTCATACACTAGTACGTGTAAAGACGCGACGCGGCGAAATGGCCCGTTTCACACCTTTTTTAAAATACCTGTTATGATAAGTAAAAGATATTTTCCCCTTAATTTTTCGTTCACGCACACACACACACGCACACACAGTGTACACATTTTTAGTTACATGACCACAAAATCAATTTTCTGATTGGCCAAGGGAAAGCCCAACCATTTAGACATCCCTATTCGATTTTGATTTTTAAAAATTGGTTCCTGTACGTTTAAAAAGTATGTTAAGCCGCGGGTGTGGGGAGGGGGGGGGGGGGGGGAGGCGTTAATGCTGCGCTACGTTACTGTCAAAATATATCGTCGAATTCATGTAATTAGTGCGAGAATACGCACACATAGTATATTTTAGTAAATTTTGGGGCATGGTTCCCAGTACATTCCCCAAAATGGTCGAATCTCTCCTCAAAAGGTACTAACTACTAATTGGAACAAGAGGCATTTCATTAGGAAAATTAATGTAGGAAAAAGAATGTCACTCGTCACACGGGTTGCGTTGGGGCGTTTACCCCAGGCCCCCAGCCAAGCCCCAAAACCGATTTTCTACAAGTGTATTGATTCCAACACTACCAAAAAATACGTTGGTTCTCGTTTACTCGAACACGATAACCTAGAAATTTACTATTTTGGATGTGTTTTTCGCCTTAAACCTCTCCGCAATCGTAATCCAAATAATTGAGACGGTTCTGACTGAAAGAATGT
>JAMZAV010014436.1:0-14240 GCA_024449915.1 Sweltsa coloradensis
TAAAACTATACCTTTTTCACCCCTGGTAGCTGCAGAATTTACTTCTTGCGTGGCCATACCATAGGTTTGGTTATGTGTTGTGAGTTTTGTTGTATGTAGTGAGCTGATTTTTAGTGGCCACATCCGCCTAATGAGTCCAGAGGAGCAGGACAAAAGCATCGTGGATTAAGGTAACAAAAAACTTTAAATTAGGGTTGCCGATTGATAATGGATATACTGATCGGTACGATTATTTTCGAAAAAATCGATAATCGATTCAGTCTTCCCAAATCAATAAAGGAATAGCTCACCCTTCCAAAACCAACAAACAAAATTAATCAAATTTTTTTTAGATTGAATTTAACATTTTGACAACAAGCCAGGTGGGTAAGAAAAAGGAATGTATGTTGAGCTAGCTCACCCGGCAACGCAACCAACGCTCCCAGCGTCCCCATCACTGAGCGCAGCCAGCTGATCTCCCTTGCGACTGTTGGCACGGTGACAGGCTCCGCCCCCTGCAGCACGACATCGTTGAGTACGAGCGCGACTAGGTTGAACCCCGTGAGAACGGCGAGGTCTTGCTGCGTCCGTACCACATGGTGCGCAAGATCGATGCACAGGGCGGTTTCTTGCGAGTTGGGCCGCGCGAGTGCTGGAGGTTCTAGCGCGTGGTGCATGCGCTCCAGCCGGCCCTCGCACCAGCTGCGTACTGAGATGGGCTCGCCCACTTCCACGTACACTCGGCCGTACTGCTCGTCCAACACGCGGACCGCTTTCACCAGGCCCTAGATGAGAAAATATTGCTGTCATTGCAACTACGCCCTAAAGATAAATCTAATTTAAATTTAATAAACTAGTAGACTATGTTTTGTACAAGGCAAAAAATAAGGTAGGTCAGCAAAGTATTTTCTACAGGGGCTGACAAGTTTAAATGTGTTAACATCATTGGATGACTAAAAAGGCAAGTAGGAAGGAAGTACAACATCAACAAACAAATTCCAAGTATACTAAATATAATAGCGGACATATTCCAAGCAAAAATGTGCAGGCCTGGCAGTGAAGTAATTTTCCATTTGCTTCCCATGTACTTATTTTTGAAAGGTTTGCTATTTATTTAGGCCTACTTTATTGAAAAGTGTTTACAAGGTCTGTTACAAGTAGGGATGACAAAACCCGATTTTTTTTACGACTAAGGTACCCGTCCACATTACCCGCAGGTTACCTGGGTAGAAACACAACAAAAAAATTGAGTGGGGTGACCAATGAACTGCCAAGAAACATGCTCATCAATTAATGTAGTATTCAAGATGTAATGCTGTCCTATAAATAATGACATGACCATGAAGTGGTATTTCACAATCACTCAGAGGAAGGGCGGGCCATTAAGATAACACTCACTGTTCCTTGCATCTGCTTTATATCTTGTCAGTTTAGTCACGACTCACGATGCATTGGAATTGTGTGGGGGGGGCGGGGGGTAGAGCAGGAATTTACTGGCTTGCCAGCAGATAATTCTAGCTTGTTAGCAAAAAAAAAAGAAAAGCCAGTCTCAGCACTATCTCTACTACAGTTAAATTTAATATGATTGGAGAAGGGTTGACAGGTTGGGAAAACAAAGAAAACATAAATCCCAGTCTGAAGGGCTGGGGGCAACAAAACTTTTCACCTGCTGATGACAACTGCAGCTAATTTTAAGTTGTTACCTTAATCCACGACGCGTTTTGTCCTTCTGGGACTCGTCAAGCAGATGGTGGCCACTAAAAATCAGCTAACTACATGCAAACAAAACTCACAACACATAACCAAACCTGTGGTAGGGCCACGCAAGAAGTAAATATTGCATGAATGTTGTCATCATTAGCAAGCCCTGGTGGTAAGGCACATTGTGTATGGGGCCTTGCTCTACTCTTGCCACCAGCAATATGTACGTATTTTGTAATCCAGACATATTGAAAATAAATAATAATAATAAGGTTACTTCAAACACCATTCATACTGAGCCACACCGACAGCACAACCAGTAAGGGGGCTTCCCTCCCAACTCTAGTGCTCGGGAGACAAAACATCCATGACTCACCCTGGATTCGAACCAGGACCCTTGGCAACAAGAGAAAAGCTGCCCCTTCTGTTGTTGCTTGGCCAGGGTGCCTCTTCATTCATACTTAGAGAAAGAGTTAGAGATAGGAAGGGTGGAAAGTCACACAACAGCACAACCAGTGAGGGGGCTTCTCTCCTAGACTCTGGTGCTTGGGTGACAAAACAACCATGTCTTAACCTGAATTTGAACCAAGACCCCTGGCAACGAGAGAGGCTGCCCTACTAATTGTGACTGGGATCAGAAAACGAAAGGAAAATACACTACAAGTTGCAAGCTCTTGGCTATGGCACAGGCACATGTGCTATACTAGCTCTTAGCTGCAGGTGAAGAAGTTGAAGGAAAAGAAGAGAAGGGTCTAACAGGTTCATCACCAGCTAGGGCCCTCTAGCAGGACAAGGAGTCAACCTGGTAAGGAACAAGGAAACACGGACCCACCAGAGGGTGTAGTAGGCTCGCCCATCTCAACCCCAAAGGTGAAGACAGATAGAAAGTGAAAGTGATAGGGTGTCAATCGACTGGTTGGTTCTAGTGTGAAAAATGCCTATTGGCTAGTTAGATTGGAGACTAGCCGATAGGCATTTTTCACACTAGAACAGTTAAATTTAAGTTTAGTTTAGTTTAAGTGCATAATTTAAGTTATCATCAACTTGGGTCACAGACTGGAAACATTAGTGCCTAGTGGGTTATTATAAACACCTTAGCAATAAAATTCTGGAAGATGGCAGGAAGGGTAAGGTAGGGGGAGTGGGGGGGGGGGCACTCATAGCACACTGCCACAAGTTAGTTTAGATTGGAGAAGGGTTGACAGGCTGGGAAAGCATAGAGAACATAAAGCCCAGCCTGAAGGGCTGGGGGCGACAAAACTTTTGTTTCGTCCTTCTGGGACGAAACGCGTCGTGGATTAAGGTAACAACTTTAAATAGGCTACAGTTGTCATCAGCAGGTGAAAAGTTTTGTCGCCCCCAGCCCTTCAGGCTGGGCTTTATGTTCTCTATGCTTTCCCAACCTGTCAACCCTTCTCCAATCTAAACTAAACTAGCCATTTGGCCTTATCCAAACTAATTGAACTGCCACAAGTTAGTTAGTGTTGTTTTAGGGCACTCAACAGAAAAGTTATCAGTGCCCATGTCAAGTGTATAGGAATTCTCCAAAAAAAATTCTATAAGTGTGGATTACCACCATGTATACTTCTTTCCAAGGGGAGGAACGTAAGGGGAGACGCGGGGTGGACAGGCCTGTGCTGGTCAGAACCAGCCACAAGCAAAATGGGGAGGGCAGGGGTTCCCCCATGTCGTGGTCGTCTTCGTCTGTGTCATCATCTGTCCGTGTTGTCATTGTCGTCGCCGTCGGGGAGGTATTCAAAGGGAAGGGGAAAGTTCCCCGACGACGACCCAAAGTTCACCATTAGTTTCAGGGAGTAAAACTCCCCTACTCACGGGCCAAACCACGAGAAGGTTGCGAGTTGGACTTTGATGGTGGCATGAACAAACATTAACATTATAAATCAAAAGAAAAATGCAGCCAAGCATAAGATACAAGAAAGCTCATGTTTACATTGGCTCATGTGTGCCCCAATAGGAAACGATCTTGCACTTTCACCCTTAGCCGCTCTACGGAGAACAATGTACAAAGTACAAGTTTTTGGTATTGGATAAACAAAACAAAACAAAAACAAACATTGGCCTTCGGCTTACAAAGTGACACCTCAATTCAGGAACCGGGTTTTGCAGGTAAACGGGTACTGGAAACACAAACCCGACCTCATCTGGTAGGTAACGAGTACCCGGGTACCAGTCGTCATCCGTACTTACCAGTTACCAAGTCTATTTTAAGTGGTAAACAACAGACCTAGAAGTCCTACTTGCATGCATCGGGCAAACAAGGTCTAGAATCACCAATGTTACAAGTCTACTACACTTACAGTAAGTAATAAGGTTGAGGCTTGACATCGATTATTCGGTTCGACATCGATGTCGGAGCAAAATTGGCTTTCAATTCAACATCGATTTGGCATCTTGAAAAAAACTTTTTTTTTTTTTTAGAAAAATCGATTTTGGAACCATGTAAAAACCATATAATATATATTAAAAAGTATAATTTTCTTATACTTTTTGCATTATACCTAATTATAACATACTTCACCTATTTTTACATAAAAAAACGTTTTTTTAGTTATTTTTTTAATGTCAAAAAGAGTTTTGATGTCGAATTTTTTTTCGTTGTGATGTTGAAAATTGGTTTGACATTGATTTCGAATTTATAATCGAATCCCAACCCTACTAAGTGGTAAACAAAAGACCTAGCAGTCCTACAACATGTATCTAGCAAACATGGTCTAGAATCACTTACCGAGGTTGACTCCTTTGGTTTGGGGACGCCGAGTAGCTCATAGGCGAACAATACCTCCTCCGGGGTTCTATCATAGCTGATGCTCCAGGGAACTATCGTGACATCCGGGACGTATCCGGTGAAGAACGGAGCAAGAGCCATCGACAAGAAACCTGATGAACAACACTCCATTAAGAGAAACATCTTAAACCACATTTCCTGAATAGCAAGCGACTACGCACTCTTTAATAACCCCAAACTGCAGTCCAATAAGAAGCATATTAGGCCCTCCCTTTTCAGTTTTCACTTTCATTCACTTCGTCAATAACTTTCAAACATAAATTAATTAATTTCTCAAGTAATATCATGTTTTTAATTGGGGATGCACATCAAAACTGTTTAAATCATCATCGATTATCGAAATGGTAATGTCATTATCAAATCGGTATCAGAAAAAAATCAAGCAAGATTCTTCTGGGAAGTTTGGTGAGGATCATTTGTTGTTGAATTAATGAATTACCGGGTATGTGTTTTCGGTCCGTTTCTGAACAAAAAGGACATTTCAATTACAACAACGACTTTTTAATAGGCCTACTGAAATTTCATCAAATATTGATTGTCGATCAATAATATCGATGACTGTGTCCTGTGGTGTGCATCCCTAGTTTTGAAATACCTTGTGTTAGTGGTGGTGTGTCCTCTGTACTGCGTGTGGAGTGTAGTGTTTTCATTTCTGCACACATGACTCACCGTACTTGGGCATGAGTGACTTGGCGGACCGGCTCCGAGTGCCCTCTATGTAGAACTCGAGGGCCGAGTCGCCGTCCGTGACTAGTTTCGAGACGTACTCTCGGAAAGTGGCCGAGTAGAGTTTGTCCGAGCTGAACGAGCGTCGCATGAAGAACGCGCACGCCTCGCGCATCAACTGTCCCACCAGCCACATGGATTGGAAGTCTAAACAAACCAGCAGTACTCATTAGACAAGTTCTAGTTGAATTTAGCATTTCTTATTGTAGGCCTATGGACAACATATTTTTACAATCAGAAGAGCCTAGCATAAAAATTAAAAACAATGATACAACACAAATTAACAAACAATTAATTAAAAAACATGAAATTTAGGCTAATTACAAAATTACAAACATAAACTATTAAACTTGTCCAAAAAAAAGTACTGTTCTGACAAATATAAAAACATAGCCGTAATTAAAAACAAAATGAACTAAAATAAATAAACAAAACATCAACACAAATACCTACCTAGTGAGAAAACATTCAATTAAAGTCTATTCGCTGATAGAAGCAGCAGCCGGGTTTTTGAAAAGATTTAGGTTTCAATGGAAACGATTGACAAGCAATCATGTAAAGAGTTATATCCTCCTTTGTGCAATCCTTGCTTGACATCGTCGGTTTGTCCCGCGCGGTTGCCACTTTTGCTATATGACTGACCAGTGACCACCCGATCTATCCCGCCCTTACTTTTATATTCTATTTTAATGTTATTATTTTTAACCTTGGCAACCCTGTCTGCGATAGTCGCAAAAGCGTGGCGCGTGCCATGCAGGTCCAACCCTTCGCTATGCTTCGGCTCCTTTATGGCATTGTGTGGCTAATAGCTGACCAATTTCGGATCTATTCACGGCCGTTCTTTCCAAAACCCCGGCTGCTGTTTCTTTCAGCGGATAGACTTTACCATTGGGTATTTTACATGTTTCAAATAAAATAAAGTGTGGTAACTGGGAATAGGTAGGCCTACCTACAGTATTGGGAACTGACATACAGCCTGCATGTCTCCTCAATTATGATAATTAGTAGCGCCTAGATTAATCAATACTGCGTAGCAAACAATAATTCTCAGTTGCTGTTACAATAAAAGTAGGCAAACCAATCTTGCTATATTGGGAGGATACTGGATAAAATAGTACATCTTGTTGAGGTGAGCTGGATGAAGACAAGTTAGTAGGGCGACTAACAAGTAACAACCAACCAGTCTAGTGGTCAGCATACTGGGATCATGCACATACCCATGCCCGCCGCTATTGCAGGGATCTGCATGTCGTAGTGGAAGCAGATGTAGGACATGAGCATGAAGTCGAGGTAACTGCGATGACTGGGAGCAAATATCACAGGGGTGTCACCCATCTGAGCCATAATCTGGTTCAAACAAAACAGAAACAAATTAGAAATTTATTACTGTCAAAAGCAGGCCTTGCAATACAATAACAATTAACAAAACACGTATTTTGATTTTTAATACTAAAATTTTAAAATTCAAATAAATAAATATTAAATATGGCAATATAAAAAAGAAAAACTGATTGTCAAGACTGAAGTGGTAAAGGTACAAAGATAGCCTACCATTTAATACATTTTTAACTACAGAAGAATTGTCTGCATTTCTCAATTAGGCCTAATACCAGCACAGGATGCATGAGCGACGGAACAGGTCGTACGATAGGCTTACCTTCTTAACCTGATGTTCATTGACAAATACTCCGGAGCAGCAGCGCTTCAGCATGGTAATGAAGAACATCCCCAGCCATCGGATTATGGCCTTGTCCCGCTTCTGTCCCACTTCCTCCAAGATCGACCACACATCCTTGTACAGCAGCTCCTTCGGCACGTTTTGTTCCGCACTCACCTAGTACAAAATTTTGGTGCTGCTGTAGGTGTTTACATTGGTTATCTTTTCACAAATATAGTAGTAGTATACATTGCTCTTTCTTGAAGCAAAAACTCATAGCTTGTAGGCCTTTTGCATGCTTATTAATTTGGTAGAGCTAGCCTGATAAAGTAAATAGTAGGTACGTAAATACTAACCTACCAATATATATATAATTTATATTTTGAATACTTGTGGAAAGGTAAGAGTGGTGGCAAGAGAAAAGAAGATGGAGAGGCCCATCATAAATACCAACCCAACACAGAGTTGGACGTGACAACATAATAATGAATAATGATGTTGATGATTTTGAATGATTGGTCCCATTTATCAAATTCGGAAAATACATAGGGTACTGAATACACAGGTATTAGTATATTATCATTATATTATTAACAAATATAAATTGTAGCCTACTTCTATGCAGTGCCAATTTTAAACATTGAATGTTTACTGAATACTTTGTAGTTTGTACATACATACCTACCAAGTGTGCCTACATGTTGTGGTTTGCTGGTATTCAAATATTTAGATAGGCCAATAAATTTTTCTCCACTTAGAAGTTTTGCATAGAGATATCCTATCCTGGACAACACGGTGAAAACTGTTTTTATTAGGAAATACTGTAGGGCCTATATTTTCTAATGTCCAATAAAAAAAAGAAAAAAAAGAAAATTATAATAAGAAAATAAAACATAAACAAGATGGCCACCATTTTACCTTCTCAAGATTTATTTTTTATTTTATATAGTAGTAGTAGTAAAATCTTCTTTGCACCAGCTAGCCCAATTTTGTATAGCACTTTTGAAGTTTGCTTTTTTACCCACCAACATTTTTAGATTTTTAGGTAACTTGTTGAATTTTTTAAATCCATTAGATCAGTTTTAAAATAAATGTTGGCAAAAAAAATATGTTTAGAAAATAATATTTGTGAAGTGAACTTCTGTCGCAACTCGTAACCCTCCGATTTTGTGTAACACACGGGGTATTTCTTCAGTTTTTAAGAGGCTAATCGTATCGTTGTTTTAATTGTATTCAAGCAAAGATGACAAGTAGGGCTACATTTATTTTGACTTAGAATCAACTTAAAATTTTGTAACATTGCCAATGCAATGCAAAATTCATTAAATTACCAAACCAGCAAGTAATATGTCACAACAGCCCAATGTAACAGAGGATTTAAAAAATAATAACAAAAAACCAAGATCAAAAGACTAAAGAGGCATGATGAAATGAAACAGCTGGTTCAAAATGGGTCTGGGGGTGGGGGGATGTAAATTGAAATTGAAGGAGGCCAATCTAGGGCCAAGAATACATGTAACACAACGTTGAAAAACAAGTTTCAATTATATGCGTTGGGCATATTTAGCAGGCAGGCCTATTTACTAGTAGTGGTAGCGGTACGCAAAATAATACTGCACTTTTTGAACACGGTTGCCGCTTGCACAGTTGTAGGTGGGACCAAAAGTAATATTTAAGGATGTGGAGGCACTCGAAATTTCCCTTAGAATTCAAAATGGCGGCCATTTTTCAAAACGATGTCCTCAGATACAAAAACTCTTTTTTGATGTGTTATATCATGTTGGTATCGTTTTCGTATATTTCCGACTCGAATAACACGAAAATAACGTCAAAATAAAAATCCGGGTGAAATTCTAGAAGTTAACATCTATTTAGTAGTATTTTCAAGAAATCTTCTTAGATTGGGTCCGACATAGAAATTCCTTGTACCTACCCCTGTAAATGCTTCTAGACAAAAAATGATTATGATTTAAATGTTTAATTTAAAACCGACATACATTTTTACTTTTGGCCAGTCAGTGCTGCGTCAACTAAAGGTGCTCAACAGGTGGTTAATGATTATTGTGCTGATTAATATGCTGCTCTTTTTAACACGGTTTGGCACTTGGTTCAGTTGAAGCTGGTACCCAAAAGATTTTTTTAAGATGTGGAGGCAATAAAAATTCCCTTCGAATCCAAGATGCGGCGATTTTGGAATGTTGACCTTTGAACACCAAAATGTTGCTCAAAATGACTAATAATATCATGTTTGGTGTCAAGTTCATATGAATCTGAGCCAGAGAACACGAATTTGAGCTCAAAATAATAATGATACGTCCAGTTTACAAATTCACTACTGCTATTATCACAAATCGACTAATTGATAGGTATTTATAGTAAAGAATATAGGTATTTAAGATTTTCTGTTTGAAGCAATTTATTACTTCTATGCCGCGTCTTCACTAACTTCACACATTGCTCTCTTGGCAGAACGCTTGCCTTTGGATTTAAAAGCAGACACTGTGTCACAATCAGTGATTGCGTGAAAATCTATGAGTGCTAACGGTCAGTTTGACTTTGTTACCTATGCGCAGTTCACCATTTGCTGAAATCGAAGGGGGACAAGCCTGATTTTCGTGCGGAAAAAAAGTGATCTAATTCAATTTCAAGCTCCGTGGGTGCAAGGGGGCCAAAGCACCCACGAGATAGATTTGTGTAGGAGCTGTGCACCCACACAAATCATCACAAACGGTAGTCTTCTGCGCATCCACACACATACGAAATTGAATGGTATATATGCAAGATTTATTTTTTCAATGTGACAAACAATTGAAGTAAGGCTGATTCGAAACTACCGCAAAGCCCCAGTGCCAACACTAGCGGGGATGTAATATAATCTATCACCTCTGCGACTCACTTCTTTTTTATGGGTTTCCAGTTTTGACTGCACAAAAACTACATTATTTTGGTAATGCATTCAGCCCACAACTTTTTCTAAAACGCACCAAACGCACTCTAAAAGCCTGATTTTCAAAAATTTCTTCTGCGGCGCTATTGTTGGGGGGCAAAGCCCCCCGAACCCCCGTGTGGTCGCCATATACTACCTCCGGGATATTAATTTCGCCTCACCAGTAAAACTACCCCAGATCCGCCACTGCTCTACGCCATAGTTTGTCTAAGTTTTGAGCACCCACAGTCGTTCTGAAAAGTTGGCGCCCCTGCAGGTGTGATGATTTATGCTGAACAGTTGGTAATACATTACCAAATTTTGCATGCATGTTAATGAAGTAGATATCCACACTTGGTTGCAAATAATGAGCCAAAAAGGTCCATTGCTAGACATAAATCCAAAACGCGAAAAAAAAAATGTGAAACCCAAAACATGGATTTCAATTCTAGAAATTATCACCAAACGTTATATTATTACGATGAAACCAAATTACCTGCTAGTTCACATTGATTTGATCGTTGATATCCAGTATTCAAATATATGCGTTAAAATAATCTGTACACTTGTAATAAATTCCCGAAGTTCTCCAAAATTTAGTAAATTACAGAGATTTACGATTTGTGTATTCAAAATTAATGAATTAATTTAGGAATACGCGTTACTGGATCTCATACATTGATTTTTATAAAAGTTCGTGTGAAATATTATACCGACGTAATTAACCGTTTACCCGAAAGAAAGAAAAACAGAAAACTGAGTTCTGAAACTCGTCTCGAGCCAGCCTCAGCGACTCCTCTAACAACGTCAACGTCACAAAGTAAACACAGGCCAAGGTAACTCCAGTATTGAGTTTAAATTCTACAAAATACTCAGTTTCTCAAGTTTTGTTATTTTTTAATATTGAAGTAATATTGTATTCTGAGAGTCACTACATACGAAAGTGACTCCCAAACTCAGATGAATTTGAAAAGCTGCAAGAATTTTATTACTAAGGTCAACATTCCAAAAATCGCTGCCATCTTGGATTCGAAGGGAATTTTTATTGCCTCCACATCTTAAAAAAATCTTTTGGGTACCAAGCTTCAACTGAGCCAAGTGCCAAACCGTGTTAAAAAAGAGCAGCATATTAATCAGCACAATAATCATTAACCACCTGTTGAACACCTTTAGTTGACGCAGCAAAGACTGGCCAATAAGTAAAAATATGAATGTCGGTTTTAAATTAAACATTAAAATGATAATAATTTAATGCTAGAAGCAATTACAGGGGTAGTGTAAAGGAGTTTCTACGTTGGACCCAATCTAAGAAGATTTTCTTGAAAAAAACTACTAAATACATGTTAAACTTCTAGAATTTCACCCGGATTTTTATTTTGACATTATTTTCGTGTTATTCGAGCCGCAAATATACGAAAACGATACCAAACATGATATATTATACACATCAAAAGAGTTTTTGTATCTGAGGACATCGTTTGAAAAATGGCCGCCATTTTGAATTCTAAGGGAAATTTCGAGTGCCTCTACATCCTTAAATATACTTTTGGTCCCACCTACAACTGTGCAATGCGGCAAACCGTGTTCAAAAAGTGCAGTATTATCGTTTTTCATGTCGTGTTACCGCTACCATATAGGAACATAGCAAGCAAACGATAGGAGGGTATGCTAGTAAATCACTGTAAAAAAACAAAAACATAAAACATCAACATAAAACATCAACAACACTCCGTGACTAGGGAGGCTTATAGTGGCGGATCTAGGACAGAATCATGGGGGGGGGGGGGGGATCGCCCCACCGCCCCCCCTGTATTCACCACTGAGTAGCCCTACCTCTAACTGTTACGTTGAAGCATGCCTTAATAAACAAACACACTGATAAACGTCGTAGTTTTACACTGGCCTTGAAGTGACCGTTGTTGCGTTGGCCTGTTTTTACGAGGCGAGAATTGAATGAATCTATATTTACACTATGCGTTGTGACTGGTGACATAACAAGGAAAATAAAACGTCTTATAGTTACAAAGACACACACACAATGCCAAATCAAATATTTGCAGTCTGACTTTCTCGTCTCCCCAATAGTTCAGGGACAGGACAGCAAAGAGTATAGTTGGGCAAAGAAATTGATGGATCGATTATCGACTCCACGAAGAGAATTTTTTTATAAAGGAAAACAAAAATTATTGATTTGAATCCACATTTAGGGTAGGGCCTACCCTACTTAATTTAGAGTTTATTTATTCATTTGTATTTTAGTTTAAATACCTCACAAACTTGGCAAGTTTTAAAACACATCTACTTTAAGTTATTGTAGTACAAATCTGATTTAAATCTAAAAGTTGAATTCGTGATTTTTGATTTTTTAAATTTAACTTTTTATTCATTCTTTTTGCATTTCCGTGTCTGGAACAGCATTCTAAAATCTAAATACTACCTAACTAATTTCCAAAACTCCGCCACATCTTTGGCTTTGTCATTTGCATTTGCCTCTAATGTACAGGCCTCCTCTAGGTTTGGGCAGACTAGCAGGTGCTGGAGATTCTGAGTCTGTCCACACTCGCATGGTTCGTCAGCCTCCAGTATCCCCATTTCCTCATATTTTCCTTGCATCTTGACACTCCTGTTCGTAGCTTTTTGGATGAGCGAAGCGAAGACTTCAATTTCACTGACCCCCAAAAAATTTAGCTCAGTTTTTTTTTTTTTCTGTCTGTTTGTTTGCTCTCTACCGGGCAAACGGCATATGCGATCTTGATGAAATTTTGAGGGGACCTTAGAAATCTCTGAACTTAGAGGTGTATTGTTTTTGGGTACAATCGAAGAAATATTTCTCATGAATATCGTACTTTTACGATTTTTTTCTATTTTTAGCGCGATATTTTCGTAACATTTGGGCCAATTCTGCCCAAACGGGTGGGGCTACAACGTTCATATTTCACATGGACATTAAGGTTATGGTGATGTATTGCTTTTAGAAAGAAAAAGTTGAAAAAGTTAGCCAGAATCCATAGAAATATAGCTTTTAATATAAGTTTTTTACGATAAATAATACCAATTGACAAGAAACAATAGAAACTTGACAACAATCACCTACAATGTGTAGGCAGCAAAACAAAGCACTTGCAAAAGTAAAGATATCCCACGCAAAATAAAAAAAGCTCATCCATCAACGCGACTTTAGCGTTTTCCTAGTATTAAAAATTAATGTGATTTAGTTAGGCTATCAAGAACACCCTGTAACCCTGCATGGTAATGGTAACCTACTGCAAATATCACAATAATTGGCAATGCAATCGACAATTTTAAGGGTTGGCTAGGGCCAAGGTATAGGTAGCATTGAAATTGGTAATAGTACCGGTAATGTTACCGATTGCGTTAATATTCACATTTGATATTTTTTATAGTAGGCTACTAGTAATGACAAAATAGTACATTATACAGCAAAATCTGACTTGTCAATCATTAGGCCCCATCAAACAAAATAACACAAGTTTAAAAAAATGCATAGTAGTATATTATTAATTTTGATCTTGCAACTTTAGGTTACCGTTACCGTATCGGCCTACTTTTAAATTTTAATTGATTATAGGTAATACTGTTAAGTAGGTCTATCCAGTATCCAGTCCTGCCTCCCGAGTGCCTCCTCAGCCCTGACGACTGGCTATATATGCATACTTGAGTTATAGTTACCTACGTAAAAATAGCGTTTTGTGAATAGATGCTATAAAGTGCTATTGACTTGAGGCCTATGTCACTTAAAACTATGATTTTCCAGTCCTACTTCATTTAATATTACATAGTACTATCTATTATTTGCTATACACATTTTTGAGCAGTTGATATTGATTCAACCTTGATGACATGATTTCAAAATAAAAATATTAAAAAACTTCATACACAAGCTTTTGAAGGTGGTCAAAAAAATAGATGAGCTACAAAACGCTATAGGCTATATAGACACTTGAAAATGCTATAGCCCTATGCACGTATCTCTTGTTAAAGTACATGTAGGGCCTACCTATTATATAATTTGTATTTAAAATTTAAACTTAAACTTAATTAATTATATATTAGGCCTACCAGATTCTTTTTTGAGGCCACAACATAAAAACATAGGGAGGGCCTAAATATTGATCAAAGATTTCACAGCCTGTTGCGCTGAAATGATTCTATCAACAAAGTATGCTCTTGACTATTATTCTCAAGACTTGTATTGCATTGTAGTAGGCCTATCATATTGGATCATTATCATTATATTGGAAATATAGGCCAACTAATAATTACCGGTAGGTACAATGGAATTCAAAATATGAATATTATGGTAATATTCAATGTTACCAATTTGTTGGTAGCCTAAAATTACCGGTTCACATATAACTAGCTAGGCCCTAAGTTTTTATAATCAATTAATGTTAAAATTTGGGGAGGCTTAACCTCCTAGAAAT
>JAMZAV010014437.1:0-14232 GCA_024449915.1 Sweltsa coloradensis
TTCAATTTCTTTACTACTTCGTCTGAACTAGCATCTATCGCCCTAGACTTTCTTAACTAACCTCTCAATCAAAGCAGGCTTCCACGATTGAGCCAAACGCTTGCCATCGTCTCGTTTGTTAAGATTGAGTGGGCGTTTCTCAATTTCCACTGCCTCTCTGACGATTCGACTACATAGATGGCTGACCATGGCAAGAGGCCTCATTCCGTCAAAATCAATGGAATGACCCTCTTCTTGACATGTTGTGCCAAAGCAGGTGTTGTTTCCATCTTGTTGACGGCGAGCTTGTGTTCCTGTAGGCGCATCGACATATTTCGACCAGTTTTTCCAACATGTCTTTGAACAGTCTCCACACGGAATCTTTAATGGCTTAAATTTCAAATTTTAAAGTAGTACACAATGTATACCCATGATATTAAAGATGTTTGCCGCTTATTTGAAACGAATCGGTTAAGTATTAAGAGAGTAATTGGAGTTTGAAGTTCATTACTTGGATGTTTTCTTCATAAGATGTAGTTTAGCATTGACATCACATGCCTAAATGCTTCCACTATTCGGTAAAGACGTTCCTTCAATTTCCTTCTCTGGGCTTCGACCACAAACCAGGAGTGGCTACGTAGCTCGGTTCTCAGAATTGTATAGAGTCAGATCAAACTTTGTGCGCGCCGGACTCATCTTGTAGCTGAAGGGTGTAGTGAGGGGGTGTCTTGGAAGGTAAATCTTAGGTGGAGGCTCTTAACACTTTCAAGGGAGGAGCGATCGTGTCACGTGACATTTGAGGAATATAAAACTTAGCTGGACAGGTGGCTCACTAGGAGAAGTGTGAGGGCTGTCGTAGAGGTGTGTGTGTGTGTCGGCGCAGGCCGCGTAGGCGGTGAGTTAATCAGTTGGTTACGGTCGGAGGAACGGCCTCTGTGCTTCTTCATCATGTAGTTCGCTAATAGGCCTCATTAGAAGACCTGTGTGATTTAAATCCGCAGTGTTTTAAAGTTGAAATTCATAGAGCGAGTAAACGGTTAATTCTTTGGATACTAAAGATCAAGTGATGTGAAATATTGTGTCTATATTTTACATCGTATGTTCGGTTTTTAATTGTTGTTGTTAATTGTGCGCGCTTCATCAGGAACACTTTGTGACATGTTCAACGTCACCTACTAATTTGCATAAATCGTCGTTGTTAATTGTGCGCGCTTCATCAGGAACACTTGTGACATGTTCAACGTCACCTACTAATTTGCATAAATCTTCGTTGTTTATCGTGCGCGCTTCATCAGGAACACTTTGTGACATACTCAAAGTCACCAATCATTTACATAATCACCATTGTTGTTAATTGTGCGCGTTTCATCAGGAACTTTGTGACATGTTCAACGTCACCATTAATTTGTATCCTCATCGTGGCTAATTGTGTTCGTGTCTTGTCGGAGATTCTTACCCGAATTGTGCAGTATTTACTCAAGTGACTGGATTACATCGTATCACGTTGCGTGTTCCTCGGCGACCAATAGACTGTCCAGGAGTGTCTGCTTCTGCGCACCAGCTGTTTTGTGTCGAGCCGATTGCCGTCAGGGATCACGTGGGCCTATTGGATACTTCGTTCCGGCCGAGAATTTCGCAATGTATTTTCGTCAGGAAAAAAGATGAGTACCAAACATCTTTAAAGTCGATCGATGATAACTGCGCATGAAATAGATATCCTTCAGATTCCAGGTACTGCAAGATGAGATTGAGCTTGTGGGTATAGCAAAAAACTTTTTGGGCCTAACGGTACTAGTTTTTTATCTATTGCGTTTTGAAATGCGCTGGAATTCCCTATCTTATGCATTGTAGCTAAACAAAAACCTACACTTTCAATCGCATATCGTTGCGTAACATCGTGACCTGTTAATGAATATTAACAAATTTACGTGCAAAATGTAGATAATTTCACGACTAACATTATTTGCTTTTGAAAATGTGGTCAAACGGGGTTCGTTTTCGAGATATTTGAGATGTTTGGTCCAACTTCAACTCGTACGGCCGAGCGATTACAAGAATTACGGCAACAGCGCCGTGACGTCGCACGCTGTAGTCGGCTGTCGATGACGAGAGACAGGGGTGGGTGTGGCCTATACCTTCAATGCATATTCTGCTCGCGGCTCAGCATTCATATCAATATTTAGTTATCTGCTGCTCTAATTTGTAAACCAAATAGATTAGGCGGTAGACTAGTAGACAATTATGTGAACGTACTTATTGTTCATTTATTCATATTTATATTTTATTTGTTTAAATTATTTATTTATTCCATTTCATCTATAAATCTACGAGCGTGCACGGGAGATTACAAGACATGCTCGGGGCCTTGGTTCATTTGCTAAATTAGGCCTAGATGAGCCCACTTTCAAATCCACCTGTTCTTACCAAGAGATTACCAACAGAGGCTGTGGCAAATATACATAAAATATAAAAAGAAAAGAAAAGAGTAACTTCCACGAAAAGATTACAAAAATTAAATCTATCACGGATAAAGATATAAATAATTATTATTTCCGGAAAAACAAAAGGAAATAAAAACGCGCAGGCCAGGTCTCGAACCGGGTATCTCTTGCATGCTACGCGAACACGCTGCGCTCATGCCACTCGAGTACACGGCTTTAGGGTGGCTCAGATGAATACTCCTGCAGACAGACGCGGGGCGTTTGAGGGACGCTAAGAAAAAACGAGCGTAAATGCTCATTGTTTGCAATGCGGGCGCTGTTTACACTTGCAAATCAATCAGCCAATGTTTCTTTGTCGTAATACACAGCCATATTCTGCAGATGTACGCAACTACTATTTATTTGTATATAATATAAGTTCGAGGTGGACGCTATGTAACGCGACAGTTGCCGCATTACAAGTTTCCCGCCACTCTTGTTATCAGCTGCTTGCATAACCACAGTAGGGGTGACTACATTTCCCCTGAAAGATGACGGAATGTTGAACCTGATTGGTCGATGATGACATCACGTACGCGTCCAGCGAGTTGAGGCTTTGAATACCTCGCGAGGGATCAGTCGACAGACGGGCGAGATTGGAGCAAGTCGCCCGATAGTGGTTTAGTTTTGTTTGGGGTCCCGCGTTCGATGTTTTGGAGCCCTTGAGAGTTTGTTCGAAGAGAACGCGAGAGCTACAACAGCTGTGGACAGCTAACCGACACACCAGCCCTAGTCCCGGAAACCTTCCAAGTTGTGTGGCGGGATCCTGAGACAGGATATCGACATCTGTTTGAGCCCTAGAAGGAAGCGACGTCAGCGTCTGGTCTGGAGCCCTGGAGGAACGATTAGCCGTTCCTATACAGTCCTGAAACCACGGCCAGGTTTGAGTGTCAGTGAGAGGAAGTTGGGTCACGGGTATGTAAACTATCTTCATTGCTAGGCCACCTTTGACGCCGTGGACGGTGAATGATTCACGCGACTTCTGTCGTGTACTTTGAACTTTCACACGAGCAAATGTCATTTCGTGCTCGTAGCCTACAGGGCGCGAACTGTATCTGTGGCCCTGCTAGGCTGTGTTTTTTTGCTGGTTTGTAGTGAATAGAACTGTCGGTATTTGAAACTGTTAAAACTGTTACCAAGCAGTCTAGTGAGAGTACGGTGTAGCCTACTTACAAAGTTTTATTCTGAGCTACACGCCACTGTTTCGTCGAGTCAGTAGCTAGGTGTTATTGTACTGTTCCAGAGTGTATATGAGCTCTATTAGGCCTGCCTGTAAATGTAACGTCAGAGGTGTCAAAGCACGCCGCTTTGAATAGTGGTGTTTGTTATTTTCTGCATATTTAAAAAAAAAAAAAACTTGTATTATAGTCAGCATATTTTTTCCTGTCATCAGCGAAGTATGTGCGTGGTATAGTGATAATTTTGTACTACCTTTGTTGTACCGTCATAAACTATTTCACTCCCCACCACTTATTGGACCAAGGAGGGGTTAGGTCAGTGACTAACCAGTGTATTTGATTATTCGTATGTTTATTTTCGTGCCACTCATTCTATGCGAATGTAACAACATATTTATTTGTTTATTAATGTGGAATTCGATCTGTTTGAAGAGAGTCACAGAGTGTGTTTGTATTGATTATTTAGGCCTTACAGCTTAAGTGGAAGTAACGCCTTTTCATTTATTTAATTATTATTGTTATCCTACCACACAGTTTTGAAGTAATGGCCACCCTACAAATTTAATTTTGTGATAGTATCTAGAGAGGCTGTAGTTTGTTCACCTTGCCTATTATTAATGCCAGACAGTCTGGAATACTATTTCATTTATCTGTTAGGGTGACTACCCAGTTCACAAGTTATAAAGCCTGAGCTTGTATAACATAGTATTTATGTTAGAAGTTTGCATGTGGATAAAAGTCTCCACTCTTTGTCGTGTTGTTGTGATATGTGAACCTTGCACCTGTATGTGACAGGCAGTATGTATACACAACTTCCTTTAGCATACAAGTGTCTGGGCCTACGGTTATAACGATTAAGGTGTTATGAATTGGCATATTTAACTTGACATTTTTTTAGTATGTATCAGCTGCCGCCTTTAACAATTACCTTATCACTCAGGTGAACTGTTTAATCATTGTTTTGCATATTATGGTTTATCATTGTTTTGCATATTATTGCTTATTGACCTAATTAACCACTCATGTTATACCGGTTATGTTTATACCAGCAAATAAACCTGGTTTATTTTGTTATTAATCATTGTCGGAGTTAATAGACTTCCCCTACTCCCTCCACTTTAGCATTATACTTGGGAGATTCCTGTTTGCTCCCAGGCATTTACTATAAACAGGTGGCGCCCTTTTATATTATATTTTGTTCTTGGAAGTCAGCCAGTTTTGGTGTACACCCTCTTACCCACGACACTCTCACTGATTTTCAAGCTAGCCGTGAGCCCTCCACCATAGTTTCTAGGGTGGACCCCCTCTTACCCTACAGGTACCAGAAGGGAGGTGGAGGTTTATCACACTGGCGCCCAACGTGGGGCGTTTTGACTCTGTAAATAAGGAGTTTTAGGTTATACGAGTTTTGGGAATTCCACACTGCCACGATGAGTGTGGAAAACCGCATAAAAGAGGAACTTGAGTGGGAACTAGCCCGGAGGGGAGTTACAGGTGTTAAGACCGTATTAGACATGCGGAAAGCGTTGAGAGGATTGTTGAAATTAGAAAAAGCTGGGCAGGATACAAGCTTTATTGCTCTAGATCCCGAGGAAGAATTGGCGGCTTGTGAAAGTAGAGTAACCACAATAGATGAGAGCATCTCAAAGTTCGATGGCGAGCGGGATGATACGGAGTATCGACATATTATGTGGAGAATAACCTACCTTAACGATAGATTAAAATGCATTAACTCGACTGATAGTGATATTATAGGTAAACGGTCTAGCCTTATAGTCAAGTGCATCAATTTGACATATGCCTTGAATGTGAAAGCCCCTAATAAAGAAGAGTCGGGAGGCGAACAGGATTCCAACGACTCTAACGAGGATGACGTTGGGAGTAACCGAGGAAGAAAATCCACTATCCAAATTAGGAAAACTCAGATACCGGTGTACCAATGGGGACTATCATTTTCCGGGGATAGTAAAGGATTGAGTGTTAGCGCATTTTTAGAAAGGGTAGAGGAACTTATGGCCGCGCGTAACACCAGTAAAGCGGACTTAGTTAACTCCGCCATAGACTTGTTTACCGGGAAAGCTTTGATTTGGTACAGGGCAAATAGGGGTAAAGTACGGTCGTGGTCCGACCTAGTGTTACTGTTAAAGGAAGAATTCCAGCCCACCGCGTGCGAAGAAGACTTATGGGAGGAGATAAACTCCCGCACACAAGGAAAGCAGGAGTCATTTGGAATATTTTTGGCCACCATGACGAATCTGTTTAACCGCCTACAAACCCCAGTTCCAGAGAAGAAACTTAAAATAATGTTGAAGAATATAGCTCCGTATTACATGGACCGGTTGAGTTTGGTGGAAGTTAAGGACATTGCAGATTTGAAGAGGATGTGCAAAAGGCTTGAAGAGACCAAGAGCCAAATTGACAGATTTAAATCACCAAACCATGAGGGACGTTTAGAGCCCGATCTAGCTTATAGGCCTCCAAAAGTAAATTCAGGGCTTGCTGTGATTGACACTGGCAATGAACGACCAACCTGCTGGAACTGCAAGAAAGTAGGCCACCGCCACCGAGAGTGCAGGAAACGTTAGGCGAGTTTTGTTTTGTTACGGCTGTGGCAATCCTGGTGTAATAAGGAAAAATTGTGATGTATGTCAGCGCAGGTCAGCGGGAAACGAGGAAGCTGCCGAGGAGAAAACATAAAGGAGCACGACCTCGCAGCAGCTGATATACATAGTGCTCCCAGTCAGTCCAAAACTTCGCAGGACCGGGGTATAGACAGCCACCGCCTTAAGAGGGGAGAGTCCTTTTAAAGACTGGAACTCAAGCCACCCCAGATTTACACTCGATAAGGGTGAGTGGAAGATATGGTTGGGTAAAGTGGAGCAGTTCTGCCAACCCAAGATGGTAGCAAAGCTGATCACTCTTAAGGCTGGAGATGAGCGGCCCTATATTGAGGTGCACATAAATGGACGACCTGTCACAGGATTATTAGATTCTGGTGCCAGTCAAACCGTCGTCAGTCAGGAAGGTCTAAGGAAGTTAAACCGGAACGACATTAACTTATTCCCCACTAGCACAGATTGTATTCTCACTGCAGACGGTCGCAGACAGGAAGTCATTGGAGTTGTGACATTGCCTATCGAGTTAAATGGGGTGACGAAGATTATTAACGCTCTGGTAGTACCAGCCATCTGTCAAGATTTTATTTTTGGAGTTGATGTTTGGAGGAGCTTTGGGTTAGTTGTTGACCTGGAGAAATTGCAATGTGTTAAGGCTAGTGGGGATGTTAGGCCAGAAAATATAGGAGAAGTACGTACAATACAGGATGCTCACAATCTGAGCAAGCCCAAGAAAGAGATATTAGAAAAACTCATCGAGAAGTTTAAGGAGTCATCTGAGAAAGGGTTAGGCCGGACACATGTTATGGAACATAGGATAGATGTAGGGGATGCCCTGCCCATAAAACAAAGATACCACCCTTTGTCACCCGCCATGCAAGATGTTCTGAACAAGGAGCTGGATCGCATGCTGGAGTTAGATGTAATTGAACCCTCGAAAAGCCCCTGGTCGTCTCCTGTGCTACTGGTTAAGAAGTCCTCAGGGGAATATAGGCTCTGTTTAGATAGCAGGCAGCTGAACAAAGTGACGAAGCGTGACTCGTACCCGCTGCCTTATGTATCCAATATACTGAACAAGCTACGCGACGCCAGATATCTGTCGTCCATCGACCTGAAACACGCTTTTTGGCAGATCCCTTTAGAAAAGACGTCGAAAGAGAAGACAGCGTTTACAGCGCCTGGGCGCGGGTTATTCCAGTTCAAGGTACTCCCTTTTGGATTGCACAATGCTGCGCAATCTCAACAAAGGTTTATGGACACGATATTTGGCCCCGAACTAGAACCATACGTATTTGTGTATCTAGACGATATTATCATTGTGACCGATAGCTTTGAGAAACATATACAGGTGTTGGAAGAAGTGCTACGGAGATTAATTCAGGCCCGACTCACCGTCAACGTACAGAAGTGTCAATTTTGCCGAGCTAAGCTGAATTATTTGGGATATGTTGTCGACGAACAAGGGCTCAGGACCGATCCAGAGAAAGTGGAAGCTATCGTGAACTTCCCTAGACCAACCACCATTACGGAACTTAAACGGTTCTTAGGGACATGTGCATGGTACCGTCATTTTATCAAGAATTACTCCCACAAGACTGTCTGTCTGAATGAGCTCACGAAAATTAAAGAGTTGGAGGGTCGTGATGCAAAGCAAAAGTGGCCCAGATAGATCCCAGATAGTTACCCCATTTGTTAGATGTTGTTGTTATCGGCTCGAGCCCATGATGTTATTTGTTGCAATGATGACCCATTTATCGTGATAATTCTTTTGCAGAATATTTTTGTTAATTTTTAGATATTACCGTTACCATTGATAAAACTTGTTTAGTGTTGAGTTTCTTGAACCAGAATTAAATATGATATAACGGTTTATTATAATAATTTTTGTTCACAGGACAGAATTCCCCATACTATACTAGAATTAAGGAGACCTGTTCTGAAGTCGAGAATGATAAGGTGTGTATGTCCTACCACGTTATGTGCTCTTACATGGTAAAGTTTGAAAGTTTTTTTAGCAGACCTCAAAGTATCCAAATCTTCTTACAGTTGACTTATAAACTGCATACAACCTGTAATTGTTTGTTTTTTGCATTTTATTTAACCCTTTACCGCTCAAGTGATTTCAGTTAAAACACCTGGTAAAAATTCCAACCTTTATGTTTGTGCACCCAACTTTGTTATTTGAAGAGCTAGAACAAATTCGTTGCCCTAATAGGCCTACTATTAGTTTAATAAAAATAAAAAAATCTACATTACCTTTCTATCACATATATCAACTTATTACACTTTTTTATTTACAGACCCAATCGGCAAACCCGGTTTTGTAAATGTGGGATCACAAAGGAAGCAGCAAACAAACAAAAAACAAACCTCTGTCATGTCACAACCTGCATCTGCAGACGGCTTTTGGCCGTCTGCAGGAAAAATGTAAATGTGACGAACAAAAGTGCCAGAATAGAAAGGTAAAGACTACGCACATCAAATGCAACTTATTTAATATTTGTAAAGTTACTTTCGTTAGAGCATTGAGAACGTCTTATCACTTAGCCAGCTACAGTTGTTTCCTTTTAGTTATAATTAAAAATCAAGGGGACCCTAAAAATCCCAGTTTCAACTTTGAGCCTTTTACCCAATGCATGTGTTGGTTGGACTTTATGACTAATTAGTAATTTAAAAAATGAATCATTCACTGGTTTGTGTCTGATTACCGA
The DNA here is from genome assembly GCA_024449915.1 of Sweltsa coloradensis. Taxonomy (NCBI): domain Eukaryota; kingdom Metazoa; phylum Arthropoda; class Insecta; order Plecoptera; family Chloroperlidae; genus Sweltsa; species Sweltsa coloradensis. The sequence goes on from JAMZAV010014437.1 coordinate 8,964, forward strand.
ATTCAATGTGTCACGTTGATGGAACTATTCTTTGTCTTTGATCTAGTTTTTATGTTCCGATAAACTTGTCCCATGCAAGTTGACTAGATTATTTTTTCAACTCCATTTCGGGTGATGCATTCTTTATTTCTAATTGGAAACATGTAGTATTTTTTAGCTACACATGTGGCTGATTTCAAATTGTTTAAGGCTATTGTACCAAACCTCTGGCCGATAATTTGAAAGTCGAAGAAACATGTCTGAAAAGTTTGCTGAATGAAAGAAAGCCTTTAAAACAACAGGAAAAAAAATGTGATTTTTTTTCTGTTATTTTAAAGGACAACATTCTTAATCATCCTTGTTGAATAGCAGCATGTCAATCGGAGTCGTGTTCGGTTTTTATCGTGAGGCGTAACACTTTCACGGACAGACAGACAGACGGACGGACAGAAATGTGATGCATTTATGGGGGTTTCGTTCCCCTTGACAAAAAGGTAATTGTTTATTTTTATTTGTTTATTTTCTTTAATTATCTAAATACAGACATGTAAAGCCCTGCCACCGTTATAGAACAAAATTTGCAAATATTTTTTTTATGCTTTTACCATTTAATTTGCGTAGTCACTTATTGTTATTTCTTTTACATCCACAGTAAAACTTATTTTCAAAATGGATTTAAAATGGTTATGACGGCGTTTCGTAGAGATCTTTATAAAATTTGAGATGAATATAATATTTAGTTGAAAATCTCGTGGCTAGATAGTTCTTACTTGTAGCGAGAAGGTTTTTTATCTTTAAAGTTCTGTCCACACAAACTGCTGAATATATTGCTGTAAGTGATTTTTTGCGGGAAGAGTAGGAGGGGGCACGTGCCCCAATGCCCTTATGGTAGAGCTGCATCTGAAGCTTCATCGATATAAACTCTTTACTCTACCCAAATCCTTATTCAAGGCAGGGCTCCCAATCTAAACAAGAAGGGTAAGGTGGTTCCTTGCAAAGAAAATTCACTTTCACATAAGAAATAACCTTATCGATCAAACCATAAGTGAGGCAAACCTGTTATCGTTAGACCAAGTCATAGGCCCACCTTTAACAACCGGTACGAGTCCGTACCATCAAAAACAACAAACTGACTTCCCCTCGTGGCAATCAACAAAATTAAACCTTCAAAACTCATGCACAAAATGTATACATTCACCGCCAACCTACATTCCAATACTAGAATACATGTTAAAAATGTCCAGGGAGGAGAAATAAAATACGGAGTACGAAATCTCCACTGCTTCCTGTACTAAATTCAGCCTATCTTATGACAAAGCAAATAGACAACTCTATTCGGAGCACCACCCCCCTACAAAAATTAAGTGCTAACAAGTGAAGTAGGTTCGGGCTTTGTCCAGTTTTCTATCAGTACGACCACCAGACAGAATGGCTACCGCATGAGATGGGCCCACTCTCTACTTTTGTATCAGGGGTATTAGATACCCCAAAAAGAAATCAGAATTCACCAATTGGTTACGTCAGAAGAGTTCCGATCACCGAAGGATCCCCCGGTTGACATCTAGGACAAAAGCTTCAGGCCTCGATTTGACCGCCAGTCACTTATCGAAGCGGATGCTAAAGGGACAGTGACTGCTGAGGTTGATGTGTGCTACGACAGGTCTTCAGGACACGAGTGATGATGCGAACCCCAAGGGCATCACTACAGGAATAAAGACACAGCTCGGAGTGCCAGGAAATAAAGATTCCACTGACCAGAATCAGCTTCCTCACCGTGGAGGGCCGCCCCAAATCACTTGCAGTCACACAAAAAACCCATCACACCAGAAGACCAGACCAAGATCTTAAACAGCAACATGGGGGACTCATGGATATCGGCAACACGAGTCCACTGTAGCAGCGACACTAACGCAACCCGCAAATCAAGAACGGACCAGCTTGAAACAACAGAAGCAAATGCCACCTCCGGGATGCTCTTCGATGACGACCTTCAGTACCCCTTACAGATCACGAAGCACCGGGCAATTTCAATTGTTCTAAACAAAGCTATTCGGTACTTGTAGGCCAAGTAGGTACTAAGATAATACCATTTGACATGGAAGGCATGGATTATTATTTTTCAATTTCACAAGCAGAAATAACCAATAAACAATAAACAATTCCCTTACCAACGCTCCGCAATGTAAGTTATGCATCTAAACATTCAAAGTCTACGTAACAAAATTAACCAACTGAGGTTTGTTAAAAATCTAAATATATCGTATTCTGTGCATTCTGAACAACTGGTTTTTAAGCAATCTAGAACTACCACAACATAAACATCACCGATTTTACTCTTGCTGACACCTATGTACAGACAAAATGGATATGGGGGACAGGCATTTTTGTAAAATCAAAACATTTTACAACGGCCCAAAATATTTCAATCAAAAAACGTAATTTGACCTTACAAATCTAGCCAAAATGGCAAATTTTGAAATGCTCAGCTATGGAATTAATATTGAAAAAAAAAACTACACAATAAAGTTCAATTATCATTACACTGTATTCGGTCCACCCGATGGGGATATTCGGTCTAACTCCTTCATGCATAAAGCTTGGTCGGTAAACCTTGCGGACGCAAATATGGCCAAGATGGAGGAAGTGTGTCTCGGTGATAGTGTTTGGAGATCAATGGTAACGAATGCAAAAAACAAAAACCAGTCCTAAATATCTCGAGTAAATTATTCTAGCACAAATAGAGCATTTCTAGATAGAAAACCGCATTTATTAAATTTTGTGTTTTTGGCAACCTGCAACGTATATAGTGGTCAAAAGTCTCAAAATTTACCATCCACTTTGGAGTAGTGGCTAGCGAGAGGCATTCCTATGCTGAACGTCGCCGGTGTTCAATTTTCACTGATTTTTATGAACTTTTTTGCAACTTTTTACTCCATTTTTACGTTACTTGCCTGCTTTACTCTATGTTGTTACAATTTTTTTTGTTAATTATTCATTTTCTGATACAAAAAAATGTGAGGGCGGACATTTTGCGTCACCAGAGTAGCCGCAACTTTACCGAAATATCTACCGACTTGGGACGCAAAGTTTGATAACTCCCCCCCCCCAAGTTCTTTTGTGCAACGGTTCTTATAGCCCTATTGATTTAACATATAAATTTGCGTAAGTCCGCCATTGTTAACTTACCGCAACTTGGCGCCCGTAAATCTTTGTGCATAGGGGGATATTCAACAGCGAAACTGTTGAAAATACTGAGCAAGTTCATCGTGAAGAAAAAAACAACTGCTTCTATGAGGAGATTTAAATATAAAATATACTAGACAATACTCGTAATACTATAAATTTTTCGAGTATCCTTGGCTCTTTAACCCCATACAAACATTAAATTCAATCACCAGGCAATTAGTAATACTTGCATAGATAAAATCCATCACCAAATAAAATCCACTATTATACGAAACTTTAATTATGATCTGGCTCTTTCAGATCAACACTGCTCAAATTATATCTCGAAAGGCAGATGTGTTCAAGAAGCCAACAAATTAGCATAAAATTGACAAATAAAAGATAATTCGACACAAACAGTTTTTGAACCACATTCAATGAAACTCATTGCTGAGGGGAAAAACGTGGGATTGGGTCCTAAACCAAAATACAACTAATGCAAAAATATAACGGATTTTTAAGGAAATATTATAATTCATTTTGGAACAGATATTCCCAAAAAACTAATTAAACTAAAACAAAAACCATAACAGTTGGGTTAACACAGGATATAAAAAGAACCTACGTTGCTAATAAAAGAACTTTTTTTCACAGAAGAGCTAGTAACAGCATGCATTTTAAAAAAAACGCGTATCAACACCAAAGAAAAATATTATACTGTTACAAATGATCTTTAGGAAAGCAATAGAACATTAATACAAAATCTCATTAAAAGATCTAACAATAAATCCAAAACAATATGGCAGATTGTCAAAAAATGGAAACATACACACATAAGAAACAGATCAAAACCCTTAAAACAATAGGACTAATACAGATGGTAATGCCTTGACTAGTGTAGCAGTACCAGCAGCGGGTACAGGAAATACTTCAATGTCTTTTTTAAAGGAAAACATATACGGCAGAAAAGAAGGGGAATAGCACTTGGATCAATTAGCATAGTCGCCGAGAATATCGAGACTCTTAAAGTTTAGTTTGCATTTCTACCGGTAACCGAACAGGAAAATCGTATAAAAACAATACTAGATCTCCTAAAAAATTATAATGTGGATGGGACGACATCCCAAAAATCTAATTAAGAAAATGTGCTTCACGTTTTAAAAAAACCACTAGCCAATATTTTAATTTCGTCATAGAATCTGTGTTTTCCCAGATAAGTTAAAATTATCAGACATACACTGTATCAAGAAAGGAAAACACGTAAAACATGGAAAAAACTATATATGCCCAATATATCTATTACCGGTTCATTATTCAAGATTTAAGAAAAAACTAACGATTACCAACTCGTACATACCTTGATGAAAATTAAAATACTAAGTGAAAGCTCAGCATGGTTTTCTAAAAAATAAATCAACTTTAACAGCTTGGCTGATATAGAAAATCATTTTGTTAATTGCTCTAGATGGCAAAGAAATGGGCATTATGTATTGTCTGATAAGTAAGTAAAAGACTTTGATTGCGTTAACCATACAATATTATTAAAAAAAAACTTGCAGCTTTATGGTATCAAAGGAAAAACCCTTTAATTGTTTTATAGTATTTTTTTTCTTTGACTGCGGGAGGATGCAAAGGTAAAAAATACAAAAATGAAAACAGTGCAGGAAGAAAGTAAATTATTTTTATTCAGAAGGCTAGAGGTGGAGCGGGGAGGATTCCGCAGGATCTCTTTTGGACCACTAATGTTTATTTTTATATATAAATGACCTTCAACAATATGTAAATAATTTATAATCCAGAACTCATTGTTAAAATCATCTTAGACGCAGACGATATTACTCTATTATAACAGCGGATAGCCCCGAGTTTAGAAGGTATACGCAAAACTCAATAGCCGATCTCATAACAACTGGTTAAATGCAATGTACTCACCCTTAACAAAGATAAAAACAAAATTACATCCCATTTCACACATCTAAAAACCGTGTCAATTACCACCCACAAATAACGCTATTCAATACCTTGCTCGAACGACATGAATGACAACATGTCTAAGTATTGAAATTGATCAAATCCCTAAGCTGGTCCCAGCAGTATAGCAACTCTAGGCCAAACTTGAGCTCGA
>JAMZAV010014438.1:0-14559 GCA_024449915.1 Sweltsa coloradensis
CCTATGGCTTGGATTTTATTCCTAGCTTTTGATCAGATCTCTTCGTGGTTGTTTTCTCGAACGTTGTGACATGCAGAGATTCTTTCATTCTTACGTGGACACAATACCGATTGCTATGGGTTGGTTTGAAATTATTATATCATGTCATATGTTCTAAAGTTTGAATATATCAAGAAATCCTTAGTTATCGGATGTGATATGAACAAAACATCAATTCTTTCAGCTTGATTGATCGGTATTTACTACTTTAATATGCCGGTCTCTAGTTGGTCATTGTTCGCTTGTCGATTGGCGCCTACAAGATTGATAGGTCTGATTGGATGAGCGTAGCGAGCGTAGCGAGCGAAGCGAAGATTCCATTTCACTACACCGGAGAAAAAAATCCGGAATGTTTTTTTTTCTGTATTTTTGTCTGTCTGTTAACACGATTCCGGCTAAACCGATACTCCGATTGCGATGAAATTTTATGGAGGCTTTCGAAATCTCTGAACTAAGAACTGCCACGTTTTTGAGCGCAATCGAAAAATTATTTCTCATGAAAATCGCAATTTTACGATTTTTTTCGATTTTTAAAAAATTTCTTCGACTTATAACTCCTACATGCTTTATTCGATTGTAATGATTTTTTCACAGAACCTTAATTTTATGAATTGATATATTCGTGTGAAATTTGAGCGTAATCAAATAATTATTTCTCATTAAAATCACAATTTTATGTTTGTTTTTTTTTTTTTACATTTTTTGAGTTTATAACACCTACATGCTTTATCCGATTGTAATGATTTTTTCAGAGAACCTTAATTTAAGAATTAATATAATATATTCGTGTAAAATTTGTGCGTAATCGAATAATTATTTCTTATGAAAATTTCAATATTACGATTTTTTCCTTTTTTAAAATTACGATTAATTAAAAAAAAAGTTAATTTTTTATTTAATTTGATTTAATTTTAAAAAAATTTCAACAAAGTTCTGATTTTTTCACAGAACAACAGAAAATCCGCAAAACACATGGCAGCTCAATTCACCAATTACGCTCATACAGCAACGCGGCGGGACTTAAGCGTTTTCCTAGTTTAAATTTAATGTCCCTCACTGAAATTCAGTTGAAGTGATTGAGTAAGTAGACTCTAAATTTAAAAAAAAAACTTTGCCGGAAAACCGTTTTATGAAGTCGTTTTTATACTAAATAACAAAACTACAAATTACAACAAATAACGTGGCGCTCATTGGTCTGTCAGGATTGCCGGTAGTGGGATTAAACTTCACTCTTGAGCTACATCTTTCGGTTTGGTTTGATTTTACATAAGTGTCCATTCTATCGAACTTCTGTCTTAAGACAGTGTATAACCACTGCCAAAACTCCTGCGACATTATCTACTAGTTGGTGGGTAGGCTCGCATTAAGGAAACTTAAAAATTTATTTATTGCATCTACAAGAGCAAAATCGTGTTTGCGAGATCAAATAATTTAACGGGAGACGATTGTTGGCCATGTACGGTCGTAAATGCTAAGTTATTGTGTTTTATATCGCCACATCCCCACAAAGATTCTGAAAACAGTGCTCAACGTTATCTGTCTGAGTAAGGCACATCGCATTAACAGGATTTGATGTTCCGCGCGTTCCTTGTCCTGCAGCCATAGATCTTTAGATATTAATACAACTTGGCATACTTGATAATGAAGAACATCTGTACTACCCTATCATATCAGATTTTCAATATATTTTATCATTGACCAATCAGAAAATCTGCAGTTATTTTTTCTGACAGATTCAAAATTCTAGTAAATTGATTTTTTTTTTTTTTTTGGAAAAGTGTTACGATAAATGCATAAAAAAATCACAAATAGTTGCAACTAAAATTGGCTGAGGAATTTGAAAGCGCGTAAATTTAGAAAGCAAGCTTTCTCTTGAGGAGCTAGACAACAATACGAATATAATCCTGCAGATATTAAAAAGCTAAACAAAAGAGATGATTATATTCTACGCAAAATTAAAAACTGCATTATTTATAAATCTCCCAAGTACTCAACTCAACAATCTTTTTAAATACTCTGGCGAAAATCTCGCGGAACAAATATATTATCATCTCGTTGGAATTCTTTCTCGTCCCATTAATTTTTTGCCCTCTGACAAAGATTATGGCCAGTCTCATTAAAAAGTGGCCACATGCCAGAGCCTTGTTCTCCAGTGTTCATCTTTCATTCCCTTACATTCTTTTAAAGCTTTCCTTCTTCGTGTTTCTTAATTTCTTTAACAGTTAACAACTTGATGAATACAGTAATGTATTTCTTCTGGCCTGTGATGAATGATGATTACTGAATGTTCTAGCTCTGCCGACCATCTCGTATGCAGATGCTGCTTACTTATTTATGTTGGATTCGCCTATTATCCTACTAGAATTGTCGTTGTTCGCTCGACAATGGTGTCGAAACCTACAGGGTTGACTTGGTCGGCTTTAACTGTAATGTTTTTCACTTAAAATCAGTTTGTGACTGAGTGGGTCGATTCTAAATACGAATTTATTTTGTTAATTTTTACTATTCCATATTCCCTAGTCAGACTGTAGATGTAGAATTATGAGCTTTGAAATTCAATAGGTTTACAGGTTATTTTATATATATATATATATATATATATTACTCTATACCGAAAGCTGCAAAAATACTCCCCTAAAACAAGTTTCTACGAATAAAAGTCACTCTCTGTATGCAGTTAAATAACACTGTAAAACCGTTATTAAACGGCAAACCACCACAGTCTCGCAACGACCGCTAGTGTATTAAAGCGCAGTGTCAGAGTGGTGCGGGTGATACATTATACATGTTGGACTCACTCTCGCTCTGTGTAACTCCACCCTGCGCGGGAAACAATCAGAACCACGTGTGTTGACTCAACTAGAAGCCCAGGAAGCTGCCAATAGACAGACAAGATGTCGGGGGCAAGGGATGATTAACAAATAGAAAGTTAATACGTACCAAAGAGTTTCGCAACGACCGCTAGTGTATTAAAGCGCAGTGTCAGAGTGGTGCGGGTGATACATTATACATGTTGGACTCACTCTCGCTCTGTGTAACTCCACCCTGCGCGGGAAACAATCAGAACCACGTGTGTTGACTCAACTAGAAGCCCAGGAAGCTGCCAATAGACAGACAAGATGTCGGGGGCAAGGGATGATTAACAAATAGAAAGTTAATACCAAAGAGTCTCGCAACGACCGCTAGTGTATTAAAGCGCAGTGTCAGAGTGGTGCGGGTGATACATTATACATGTTGGACTCACTCTCGCTCTGTGTAACTCCACCCTGCGCGGGAAACAATCAGAACTACGTGTATTGACTCAACTAGAAGCCCAGGAAGCTGCCAATAGACAGACAAGATGTCGGGGGCAAGGGATGATTAACAAATAGAAAGTTAATACCAAAGAGTCTCGCAACGACCGCTAGTGTATTAAAGCGCAGTGTCAGAGTGGTGCGGGTGATACATTATACATGTTGGACTCACTCTCGCTCTGTGTAACTCCACCCTGCGCGGGAAACAATCAGAACCACGTGTATTGACTCAACTAGAAGCCCAGGAAGCTGCCAATAGACAGACAAGATGTCGGCTGCAAGGGATGATTAACAAATAGAAAGTTAATACCAAAGAGTCTCGCAACGACCGCTAGTGTATTAAAGTGCAGTGTCAGAGTGGTGCGGGTGATACATTATACATGTTGGACTCACTCTCGCTCTGTGTAACTCCACCCTGCGCGGGAAACAATCAGAACCACGTGTATTGACTCAACTAGAAGCCAGGAAGCTGCCAATAGACAGACAAGATGTCGGCTGCAAGGGATGATTAACAAATGGAAAGTTAATACCAAAGAGTCTCGCCACGACCGCTAGTGTATTAAAGCGCAGTGTCAGAGTGGTGCGGGTGATACATTATACATGTTGGACTCACTCTCGCTCTGTGTAACTACCACCCTGCGCGGAAACAATCAGAACTACGTGTATTGACCAACTAGAAGGCCCGGAAGCTGCCAAAAGACAGACAAGATGTCGGGGGCAAGGATGATTAACAAAATAGAAAGTTAACACCAAAGAGTCTCGCAACGACCGCTAGTGTATTAAAGCGCAGTGTCAGAGTGGTGCGGGTGAACATTATACATGTTGGACTCACTCTCGCTCTGTGTAACTCACCCTGCGCGGGAAACAATCAGAGCTACGTGTATTGACTCAACTAGAAGCCCAGGAAGTGCCAATAGACAGACAAGATGTCGGGGGCAAGGATGATTAACAAATAGAAAGTTAACACCAAAGAGTCTTGCAACGACCGCTAGTGTATTAAAGTGCAGTGTCAGAGTGGTGCGGTGATACATTATACATGTTGGACTCACTCTCGCTCATGTGTAACTCACCCTGAGCGGGAAACAATCAGAACTACGTGTATTGACTCAACTAGAAGGCCAGGAAGCTGCCAATAGACAGACAAGATGTCGGCTGCAAGGGATGATTAACAAATAGAAAGTTAATTCCAAAGAGTCTCGCAACGACCGCTAGTGTATTAAAGGCAGTGTCAGATGTGGTGCGGGTGATACATTATACATGTTGGACTCACTCTCGCTCTGTGTAACTCCACCCTGAGCGGGAAACAATCAGAACTACGTGTATTGACTCAACTAGAAGGCCCAGGAAGCTGCCAATAGACAGACAAGATGTCGGCTGCAAGGGATGATTAACAAATAGAAAGTTAATTCCAAAGAGTCTCGCAACGACGCTAGTGTATTAAAGGCAGTGTCAGAGTGGTGCGGGTGATACATATACATGTTGGACTCACTCTCGCTCTGTGTAACTCCACCCTGCGCGGGAAACAATCAGAACTACGTGTATTGACTCAACTAGAAGGCCCAGGAAGCTGCCAATAGACAGACAAGATGTCGGCGGCAAGGATGATTAACAAACAGAAAGTTAATACCAAAGAGCCTCGCAACGACCGCTAGTGTATTAAAGTGCAGTGTCAGAGTGGTGCGGGTGATACATATACATGTTGGACTCACTCTCGCTCTGTGTAACTCACCCTGCGCGGGAAACAATCAGAACTACGTGTATTGACTCAACTAGAAGCCCAGGAAGCTGCCAATAGACAGACAAGATGTCGGCTGCAAGGGATGAGTAAACAAATAGAAAGTTAATACGTACCAAAGAGTTTCGCAACGACCGCTAGTGTATTAAAGCGCAGTGTCAGACTGGTGCGGGTGGTACATTATACATGTTGGACTCACTCTCGCTCTGTGTAACTCCACCCTGCGCGGGAAACAATCAGAACCACGTGTATTGACTCAACTAGAAGGCCAGGAAGCTGCCAATAGACAGACAAGATGTCGGCTGCAAGGGATGATTAACAAATAGAAAGTTAATACGTACCAAAGAGTCTCGCAACGACCGCTAGTGTATTAAAGGCAGTGTCAGAGTGGTGCGGGTGATACATTATACATGTTGGACTCACTCTCGCTCTGTGTAACTCCACCCTGCGCGGGAAACAATCAGAACTACGTGTATTGACTCAACTAGAAGCCCAGGAAGCTGCCAATAGACAGACAAGATGTCGGCTGCAAGGGATGATTAACAAATAGAAAGTTAATACCAAAGAGTCTCGCAACGACCGCTAGTGTATTAAAGCGCAGTGTCAGAGTGGTGCGGGTGATACATTATACATGTTGGACTCACTCTCGCTCTTGTGTACTCCACCCTGCGCAGGAAACAATCAGAACCACGTGTATGGACTCAACTAGAAGCCCAGGAAGCTGCCAATAGACAAACAAGATGTCGGCTGCAAGGGATGATTAACAAATAGAAAGTTAATACCAAAGAGTTTCGCAACGACCGCTAGTGTATTAAAGCGCAGTGTCAGAGTGGTGCGGGTGATACATTATACATGTTGGACTCACTCTCGCTCTGTGTAACTCCACCCTGCGCGGGAAACAATCAGAACTACGTGTATTGACTCAACTAGAAGCCCAGGAAGCTGCCAATAGACAGACAAGATGTCGGCTGCAAGGGATGATTAACAAATAGAAAGTTAATACCAAAGAGTTTCGCAACGACCGCTAGTGTATTAAAGTGCAGTGTCAGAGTGGTGCGGGTGATACATTATACATGTTGGACTCACTCTCGCTCTGTGTAACTCCACCCTGCGCGGGAAACAATCAGAACTACGTGTATTGACTCAACTAGAAGCCCAGGAAGCTGCCAATAGACAGACAAGATGTCGGCTGCAAGGGGTGATTAACAAATAGAAGTTAATACCAAAGAGTCTCGCAACGACCGCAGTGTATTAAAGCGCAGTGTCAGAGTGGTGCGGGTGATACATTATACATGTGGACTCACTCTCGCTCTGTGTAACTCCACCTGCGCGGAAACAATCAGAGCTTCGTGTATTGACTCAACTAGAAGCCCAGGAAGCTGCCATAGACAGACAAGATGTCGGCTGCAAGGGATGATAACAAATAGAAGTTAATACGTACAAAGAGTCTCGCAACGACCGCTAGTGTATTAAGCGCAGTGTCAGAGTGGTGCGGGTGATACATTATACATGTTGGACTCACTCTGGCTCTGTGTAACTCCACCCTGCGCGGGAAACATCAGAACCACGTGTATTGACTCAACTAGAAGGCCCAGGAGCTGCCAATAGAAGACAAGATGTCGGCTGCAAGGGATGATTAACCAATAGAAGTTAATACGTACCAAAGAGTTTCGCAACGACCGCTAGTGTATTAAAGCGCAGTGTCAGAGTGGTGCGGGTGATACATTATACATGTTGGACTCACTCGCTCTGTGTAACTCCACCCTGCGCGGGAAACAATCAGAGCTCGTGTATGACTCAACTAGAAGCCAGGAAGCTGCCAATAGACAGACAAGATGTCGGCTGCAAGGGATGATTAACAAATAGAAAGTTAATACCAAAGAGTTTCGCAACGACGCTAGTGTATAAGCGCAGTGTCAGAGTGGTGCGGGTGATACATTATACATGTTGGACTCACTCTCGCTCTGTGTAACTCCACCTGCGCGGGAAACAATCAGAGCTTCGTGTATTGACTCAACTAGAAGCCCAGGAGCTGCCAATAGACAGCAAGATGTCGGCTGCAAGGGATGATTTACAAATAGAAGTTAGTACCAAAGAGTCTCGCAACGACCGCTAGTGTATTAAAGCGCAGTGTCAGAGTGGTGCGGGTGATACATTATACATGTTGGACTCACTCTGGCTCCGTGTAACTCCACCCTGCGCGGGAAACAATCAGAGCTACGCGTATTGACTCAACTAGAAGCCCAGGAAGCTGCCAATAGACAGACAAGATGTCGGGGCAAGGATGATTAACAATAGAAAGTTAACCAAGAGTCTGCAACGACCGCTAGTGTATTAAAGTGCAGTGTCAGAGTGGTGCGGGTGATAATTTAACATGTTGGACTCACTCTCGCTCTGTGTAACTCCACCTGAGCGGGAAACAATCAGAACTACGTGTATTGACTCAACTAGAAGCCCAGGAAAACTGCCAATAGACAGACAAGAGTCGGCTTTCAAGGATGATTAACAAATAGAAAGTTAATTCCAAAGAGTCTCGCAACGACCGCTAGTGTATTAAAGCCAGTGTCAGAGTGGTGCGGGTGATACAATTATCACTGTTGGACTCACTCTCGCTCCGTGTAACTCCACCCTGAGGGAAACAATCAGAAACGTATTGACTCAACTAGAAGCCCAGGAATGCCAATAGCGACAAAGTCGGGGCAAGGGTGTCAAAGATAAATTTAAACCAAAGAAGTTATCCAGAGTCTGCAACGACCGCTAGTGTATTAAAGGCAGTGTCAGAGTGGTGCGGGTGTCATATACATTGACATCACTCCCCCGCTCTGTGTAACTCCCGCGCGCGGAAAACAATCGACTGTTATTGACTCAACTAGAAGGCCTGCCAAGTGCATAGACAAGACGATGCTGCAAGGGATGATTAACAAATAGAAAGTTAATTCCAAAGAGTTGCCGCGTAATTAAACGCAGTGTTTTTGAAGGGGTGGTAAGATGGTGCGGTGAACTCATTTGGCTCATCGCTCTGTGTAACTCCACCCTGCGCGGGAAACAATCAGAACTACGTGTATTGACTCAACTAGAAGCCCAGGAAGCTGCCAATAGACAGACAAGATGTCGGCTGCAAGGGATGATTAACAAATAGAAAGTTAATACCAAAGAGTTTCGCAACGACCGCTAGTGTATTAAAGTGCAGTGTCAGAGTGGCGCGGGTGATACATTATACATGTTGGACTCACTCTGGCTCTGTGTAACTCCACCCTGCGCGGGAAACAATCAGAACTACGTGTGTTGACTCAACTAGAAGCCCAGGAAGCTGCCAATAGACAGACAAGATGTCGGGGCAAGGGATGAGTTTAAAAAATAGAAAGTTAATACCAAAGAGTTTCGCAACGACCGCTAGTGTATTAAAGTCGCAGTGTCAGAGTGGTGCGGGTGATACATTATACATGTTGGACTCACTCTCGCTCTGTGTAAAATCCACCCTGCGCGGGAAAACAATCAGAACTACGTGTATTGACTCAAAATGAAGCCCAGGAAGCTGCCAATAGACAGACAAGATGTCGGCTGCAAGGGGTGATTAACAAATAGAAAGTTAATTTCCAAAGAGTCTCGGCAACGACCGCTAGTGTATTAAAGCGCAGTTTTCAGAGTGGTGCGGGTGATACATTATACATGTGGACTCACTCTCGCTCTGTGTAACTCCACCCTGCGCGGGAAACAATCAGAAACTTCGTGTATTGACTCAACTAGAAGCCCAGGAAGCTGCCAATAGACAGGACAAGATGTCGGCTGCAAGGGATGATTAACAATAGAAAGTTATATACCAAAGAGTTGCAACGACCGCTAGTGTATTAAAGCGCAGTGTCAGAGTGGGCGGGTGAACATTATACAGGGTTGGACTCACTCTGGCTGTGTAACTCCACCCCGCGCGGGAAACCCAAACAGAACACGGTATTGACTCAACTAGAGCCCAGGAAGCTGCCCAAAAGACAGACAAGATGTCGGGCAAGGGATGATTAACAAAAAGAAAATTAAATACCCAAAAAGTTTCGCAACGACCGCTAGTGTATTAAAGCGCAGTGTCAGACTGGTGCGGGTGATACATTATACATGTTGGACTCACTCTCGCTCTGTGTAACTCCACCCTGCGCGGGAAACAATCAGATCGTGTATTGACTCAACTAGAAGCCAGGAAGCTGCCAATAGACAGACAAGATGTCGGCTGGGAAGGGGTGATTAACAAATAGAAAGTTAATACCAAAAAGTTTCGCAACGACCGCTAGTGTATTAAAGGGCAGTGTCAGAGTGGTGCGGGTGATACATTAACATGTTGGACTCACTCTCGCTCTGTGTAACTCCACCCTGCGCGGGAAAACAATCAGAGCTTCGTGTATTTACTCAAATAGAAGCCCCGGAAGCTGCCAATAGACAGCAAGATGTCGGCTGCAAGGATGATTTAAAAAATAGAAAGTTAAGTACCAAAGAGTCTCGCAACGACCGCTAGTGTATTAAAGCGCAGTGTCAGAGTGGTGCGGGTGATACATTATACATGTTGGACTCACTCTCGCTCTGTGTAAAATCCACCTGCGCGGGAAACAATCAGAACTACGTGTATTGGACTCAACTAGAAGCCCAGGAAGCTGCCAATAGACAGACAAGATGCGGTGCAAGGGATGATAACAAATAGAAAGTTAATACCAAAGAGTTTGAACGACCCCTATGTATAAGCGCATGTCAGAGTGGGCGGGATACATTATACATGTTGGCTCACTTGCTCGTGTAACTCCACCCTGCGCGGGAAAACAATCAGAACTACGGTATTGACTCAAATAGGGAAACCCGGAAGTGCCAATAGACAGACAAATGTCGGGGCAAGGGATGATTAACAAATAGAAAGAATACAAAGAGTCTCGCAACGACCGTAGTGTATTAAAGCAGTGTCAGAGTGTGCGGTGATTAAAATTATACATTTTGGGCTACTCTCGTTGTGTAACTCCACCCTGCGCGGAAACATCAGAACTACTGTATTGACTAACTAGAGCCGGAAGCTGCCATAGCAGACAAGATGTCGGCTGCAAGGATGTTAACAAAAAGAAAGTTAATACCCAAAGAGTCTCGCAAAGACGTAGTGTATTAAAGGCAGTGTCCGAGTGTGCGGGGGTTTATACATTTACATGTTGAATCCTCTGCTCTGTGTAACTCCACCTGCGCGGGAACAATCAGAAAAACGTGTATTGATCAATAGAAGCCCAGGAAGGCCAAAAGACAGACAAATTCGGCTGAAAAGGGATGTTAAAAATAGAAAGTTAAAGTACCAAAGAGTTCGCAACGACCCCCTAGTGATTAAAAAGGGAGTGTCAGAGTGGTGCGGGTGATACATTTTAAAATGTTGACTCACTCCCCCTCTGTGTAATCCACCTGCGCGGGAAACAATAAAACAGTGTTTTTCAAAAAAGCCCGGAAAGCTGCCAAAGACGACAAAATGTCGGGGCAAGGGGTGATTAAAAAATAAAAGTTAATAAAAAAAGTTTCGCAACGACCGCTAGTGATTTAAAGCCGTTTCAAGTGGGGGGTGAACATTTACATGTTGGGCTCAATCTCGCTCTGGTAACTCCACCCTGCGCGGGAAAAAATCAGAACACGTTTTGACTCAATAGAGCCAGAAGCTGCCCAAAGACAAAAAGATGTCGGCTGCAAGGGATGATTAACAAAAAGAAAGTTAATACCCAAAAAGTTGCCAACGACCCCTGGTTTAAAGGCAGTGTCAGAGTGGTGGGGGATACATTATACATGTTGGACCACTCTCGCTCTGGTAAACTCCCCCCCTGCGCGGGAAACAATCAGAATACTGTATTGATCAAATAGAAAGGAAGCTGCCCAAAGAAGACAAGATGTCGGGGCAAGGGATGTTAACAAAAGAAAATTAATCTACCCAAGAGTCTCGCAAAGGCCGCTAGTGTATTAAAAGGGAGTGTCAGGTGGTGCGGGGATAAATTTTACATTTGGACCACTCTCGCTTGTGTACTCCACCTGCGCGGGGAAAAAAATTAGAACCCGTGATTGACTCAAAAAGAAGCCAGGAAGCTGCCAATAGACAGACAAGATTCGGGCAAGGATGATTAACAAATAGAAAGTTTCTACCAAAGAGTTTCGCAACGACCGGTAGGATTAAAGCGCATGTCAGAGTGGGCGGGGAACATTATACATGTTGGGCTCACTCTCGTCTGTGTAAAATCCCCCCTGCGCGGGAAACAACAGAATACGTGTTGATCAACTAGAAGCCCCGGGGGTGCCAATAGACGACAGAGCGCGAAGGGTAAATTACAAATAGAAAATTTAAAACCAAAGAGTCTCGCAAAGACCGCTAGGTATAAAACGCATGTCAAGTGGTGCGGGGGATACATTTAAATGTTGGACTCACTCTCCTCGGGTAACTCCACCCCGCCGGGAAAAACAATCAGAACAGTGTATTGATCAATAGAAGGCCAGGAAGCTGCCAATAGACAAAAAATGTCGGCTGCAAAGGGGTGATTAACAAAAAAAAGTTTATACCCCAAAAAGTCTCGCAACGACCGCTAGTGTATTTAAAATGCAGTTCAGAGTGGTGCGGGGGATAATTATCATTTTGGACTCCACTCTCGCTCTGTGTAACTCCCCCTGCGCGGGGGAAAAAATCAAACTACGTGTATTGATACAGAAGGAAACTGCCAATAGAAGACAAGATGTCGGGCAAGGGATGATTAAAAAAAGAAAATTAATACGTACAAAGAGTCTCGCCCCCGACCCCAGTGTATTAAAGCGAGTGTCAGAGTTGTGCGGGTATAATTTTAAAATGTTTGGGCCACTCTCCCGTGTAAATCCCCCCTGCGCGGGAAACAAAGAACTCGTGTATTGAATAAATAGAAAGGGCCCGGAAGCTGCCAAAAGACAGACAAGATGTCGGGGAAGGGAGTTAACAATAGAAAGTTAAATACCAAAATTTTTCGCAAAGACCGCTAGTGATTTAAAAGGCAGTGGGCAGAGTGGGGCGGGTGTAATTTTTTACAGTTGGGGCTCACTTGCTCTGTGTAACTCCCCCTGCGGGGAACAATCAGAACACGTTTGTTTCCCAATAGAAGCCCAGGAAAACGCCAATAGACAGAAAAGATGTCGGGCAAGGGGTATTTAAAAAATAGAAAGTTAATACCAAGGTTGCAACGACCCCTAGTGTATTAAAGGCATGTCAGAGTGGTGGGGTGATCATTATAATTTTGGACTCACTCTCGCTCTGGTAACTCCACCCTGCGCGGGAAACAACAGAACTACGTGTATGCTCAACTAGAAGGCCCGAAGCTGCCCCTAGACACAAAGATGTCGGGGCAAAAGGGTGATTAACAAATAGAAAGTTAATCGTACCAAAAAGTCTCGCACACGTGTGATTAAAAAGGCCTGTCAGAGGGTGCGGGGGATACATTATACTGTTGGATCACTCTCCTCTGGTAACTCCACCTGCGCGGGAAAAAAATCGAACTACGGTATTTACCAACTAGAAGCCAGGGAAATGCCAAAAGACAGACAAGATGTCGGGGCAAGGGGTGATAACAAAAAGAAAGTTAAAACCAAAGAGTTCGCACGACCCCTATGTATTAAAGGCAGTGTCAGGTGTCGGGGAACATTATACATGTTGGACTCACTCTCGCTCTGGTAATCCACCCTGCGCGGGAAACAAACGACTTTTGGTATTGATCAACTAGAAACCCAGGGAAACTGCCAAAAAACAGAAAATTTGGGGGGGGGGGATTTAAAAATGAAAATTAAAATCCAAAGAGTCTCGCCACGACGCTAGTTTTAAAGGGAGGGTCGAGTGGTGGGGTGATACATTAAATTTGGGGGTCACTCTCCTGTGAACTCCCCCCTGGCGGGAAAAATAGAACTACGTGTATGACTCAACTAAAGGCCCCGGAAACTGCCAATAACGACAAAATGTCGGGGGGAGGGGAAAAAACAAATAGAAAGTTAATACCAAAGATTTTGCAAAAGACGCTAGTTTTTAAAAGGGAGTGTCAGAGTGGTGCGGGGGGATACATTATAATGTTGGGCTCACCTCGCTTGTGTAACTCACCCTGCGCGGGGGGAAAAAAATCAGAAAAAAAGTGTATTTTACCAAATAGAAGCCCCGGAAGCTGCCAAAAACAGACAAAAATGTCGGGGGCAAGGGGGGATTAACAAATAGAAGTTTAATACCCCAAAAGTCTCGCCAACGCCCCCTATGTATTAAGGCAGTGTCGAGTGGGCGGTGTAAATTATACATTTTTGGACTCACTTCGCTCGGGTAACTCACCCCGCGCGGGAAAAATCAGAACTACGTGTATTTACTCAAATAGAAACCCAGAAGCTGCCAAAAGACGCCAAAATTCCCGGGATTAAAAAAGAAAGTTAATACCAAAAGTTTCGCAAAAACCATTTTTTTAATTAAATGCAAAATGGGCAAAAACATTTGGGGAATCTTTTAACCCATGGGGGCCCAAAAAAAAAAAAAAAATTTTGAGACAAAAACCCAAACCCAATAAAAAATTAAAATTTAAAAATTTGATTGGGTAAAAACCCCCTTTTTTTTTTTTTTTTTTTTTTTAAATTTTTTTGTTGTTTTTTAATTGCAGAACCCAGGTCTCAGAATTCTTTATTTGTTCCCGGCGCTTTTTTTTAGTTTTACCTTCCCTTTGACGTCTTGAAAGTTTACTTAAGTTGCCGTATTAAAGTTATTTTGACATAGCTTTTATACTTTTACATTTAAATTTATACTATACATTAGTGAACAAACAAATTTGCTGTGATTACCCTTTGGGGGTTTTGCAAACTTTGTGAACCCCAAATTAAACGATTTTTGAGCCAGAACTTTAATCTAACGAAAGAATACGAAGAATGTGAAAATTTCATTTTACTGACCGTGACAGTCAGGAGGGATGATAATTCGCTACACGTCAAGTCCCGGTGAATACTCAATTGGGCATTTTCGAAAGGTAATTTTTATTAGACAGTTAAAATTACCCCAGGAGAGTAACCTTAACCCAACGTTTTCATTTAGAAGGGTTTGCCCATGAATATATTCCGTTTTTCACTCCTGTATGGTATATTTTTTGTTTTTGGGTTTGGGATGAGCTAAAACAAAATTTTGTTCCTGTGGGACTTTTTTAAAATTTTGGATCCTTAATAAAATAAAAAAAAAACAATAAAAAACCTTTTTTAACCAGTTAAACTTTTCCCCCTTTGTAAAACATTTTTTAAATGAAAAAGGATGGGCGTTAAATAAATAATAAATAAAAAAATACACTTTTCCTTGGGTTTTTGATTTTGGAAAAAAAAAATAATTTTGAAGTTTGTTTATATTTAACAAAAAAAATAAAAATAAGCCTTTTAAAAAGAACTGATAAAAACCCCCTTTTTTCCCCGAATTTTTAAACAAACATGTTTTAATTAATCCCGGGTACCCCCCCCTAAAAACTTTGGGAAACCGGG
>JAMZAV010014439.1:0-10872 GCA_024449915.1 Sweltsa coloradensis
GAGAAAAAAAACAAACCTGGTACTTGGTTCCTGTTCCTAGGGATGGAATACACCCCACGCCAGGATATAACATGTAGTACGACCAAAGGAAGTTACTTGAACCCTCCCCCCCCCCCCCCGGACAAACGTGTATAACAACTAATGCGAGTACTTGGTTCCTAGGTATGGAAACCCAATATGTTAGTGGGAACTGACGGTTTTGCAACAGAAGAAAGGAATGGGGACGACTATTAGATTTACCTATTTAGTTGTCCTCCCATGTAAACTGAATAGGATAGACATTGAATTAATTATTTAACTAGGTACCTTCCCAAACGCTTTTTCAGGCACGTTGTTGGATGACCGTAATGGGTGCTTTGAGCTGCCATGTGTTATGCAGATTTTCTGTAGTTCTGTTAAAAAATCATTACGAAGTCGAAGAAATTTAAAAAAAAAACTGAATTAAAAGAATTTAAAAATTCGTTAAAAGTGCGATTTTTATATTTAAAAAAAAAATTGATTGCGTTTAAATTTCACACGACTTTATTAATCCATAAAATTAAGATTCTGTGAAAATACCATTTTAATCGGACAAAGCATGTAGGTGTTATAAGTCGAAGAATATAATTGAAAAGGAATAAAATCGTTAAATTGCGAATATAATTTTTCGATTGCGCTCAAATTTCACACGAATATATTAATTAATAAAATTAAGGTTTTGTGAAAAATCAATACAATCGAATAAAGTAAGTAGGTGTTATAAGCCGAAGAAATGTTTTTTAAATAAACAAAATCGTATAAAAATACGATTTTCATAAAAGATAATTTTTCTATTGTGCTCAAATTTTTCAAAAATATATTAATTCATAAAAATAGGTTCTGTGAAAAATCATTACAATCGCATAAAGCATGTAGGTGTTTTTAGTCGAAGAAATTTAAAAAAAATCGAAAAAAACGTAACATTGAAATTTTCATGAGAAATTATTTTTCGATTGTGCTCAAAAACGTGGCAGTTCTAAGTTCAGAGATTTCGAAGGTCTCCAGAAAATTTCATCGTAATTAGAGTATCGGTTTATCCGGAATCGTGTAAACAAACACAAAAATACAGAAAGAAAAAAAAGAAGAAAAGAAACGGATTTTTTTCTTCAGTGTTGTGGATGAGCGTAGCGAGCGATGCGAAGATTCCATTTTACTACACTGGAGAAAAAAATCCGGAATGTTTTGTTTTTTTGTGTTTTTTTTAGTATTTTTGGCTGTTTGTTAACACGATTCCGGCTAAACTGATACTCCAATTGCGATGAAATTTTCTGAAGACCTTTGAAATCTTTGAACTTAGAACTGCCACTTTTTTTAGCTCAATCGAAAAATTATTTCTCACGAAAATCGCAATTTTACGATTTTTTTCGATTTTTTTTTAAAATTTCTTCGACTTATAACACCTACATGCTTTATCCGATTTCAATGATATTTTTTACAGAACCTTAATTTTATGTGTGGCTCGTTGGTCTTGTTGTTAGCGTATCTGCTTCCAATGCAGAAGGTCCAGGGTTCGATTCCCGCCAAAGTCAGAAGTTTTTTAACTTCTGATTTGGACTTCAGTCCATCAGTTCTTATCTTAGGAGTTTGTAAACGGTGACTTTGGAGCCGTCCTAGCAACGAAGCACATAATAAATTTCAGAGTTGTTCTGAATCGGCCTTGTTGATTCTGGCGTTGATTCGCGGGGGTTCGCACTGTCCATACCACTGATTGCTATATTTCCTATTAAAAATATCGATCTTTGGTTGGTTATCGCTCACTCGTCGATTGCGTCGGGGCCTGCAGGGTTGGCTTGGTCGCTTTGATTTAAAGTCCCCCACTGAAAATCAGTTATATAACTGAGTGGGCAGACTCTAAATAAAATTTATTTATTTATTTATTTATGAATTAAGATATTCGTGTGCAATTTGAGCGCAATCGAAAAATTATTTCGTATCAATATCGAAATTTTAGGTTTTTTCGTTTTTAAAGGAATTCTTTGACTTATAACACCTAGGGGCCTACATGCTTTATCCGATTGAAATAACTTTTTCACAGAACCTTAATTTTATGAATTAATATATTCGTGTGAAATTTGAGCGCAATCGAAAAATTATTTTATATGAAAATCGCAATTTTATAATTTTTTTTTTAAAATTACGAATAATAAAAAAAATTAAAAATTAAAGTTTATTTATTATAGAATTTTAAATTAAATTTAAAAAAAAATTTAACTTAGTAATGATTTTTTCACAAAACTACAGAAAATCCGCCTAACACATCGCAGCTCAATGCACCAATTATGCTCATCCAACAACGCGCCTGAAAAAGCGTTTGCGAAGCTTCCTAGTTAAATTGAATTTTTGTTTCGCTCGCAACGCTCATCCAATCAATCAATTAATACTAGGAAGCTTCGCAAACGCTTTTTCATGCGCGTTGTTGGATGAGCGTAATTGGTGCATTGAGCTGCCATGACTATGGTATGCGTATATTCTGTTGTTCTGTGAAAAAATCATTCCTAGCCTTCGTCGAAGAATTTTTTTTTAAATTAAATTTAAATTAAATAAAAAATAAACTTAAATTTTAATTTTGTTTAATTAATCGTAATTTAAAAATAATAAGAAAATCGTAATATACCGATTTGCATAAGTTATTATTATTTGATTGCGCTCAAATTTCACACAAATATATTAATTCATAAAATTAAGGTGCTGTGAAAAAATCATTACAATAGGATAAAGCATGTAGGTGTCTAAGTCCAAGAATTGTCTTTAAATTAGAAAAAACCGTACAATGTCGATTTTCATGACAAATAATTTTTCGTTTGTGCTCAAATTTCACACGAATATCTTAATTCATAAAATTAAGGTTTTGTGAAAAAATCATTGAAATCGGATATAGTATGTTGGTATTAAATTCGAAGAATTTTTTAAATAATCGAAAAAAATCGTAAAATTGCTATTTTCATGAGAAATAATTTTCCGATTGCGCTCAAATACCTGGTAGTTTTAAGTTAAGAGATTTCGAAGGCCTCCATAAAATTTCATCGCAATTGGAGAATCGGTTTAGCCGGAATCGTGTTAACAAACACACAAAAATACAAAAAGAAAGAAAGAAAAAAAACATTCCGGATTTTTTTCTCCAGTGTAGTGAAATGGAATCTTCACTTCGCTCGCTACGCTCATCCAAAAAATAAAAGATAAGGAGTGTATATAATCGTACGGTCATAGGCGATACCACCTAACATAGGCGAATAGCTTCCGACCCCCACAGTACAATGTGGCAGAGTGGTATCGCGTTTGAGTTCTATGCGAAAGGGCGGCTGTTCAAATCTTCGTTGTGTCTTTATTTCTTTACTATCCTATTTATGTTTTTCTACTAGGAAAAACGCTTAAGTCCCGCCGCGTTGTTGGATGAGCGTAATTGGTGCGTTGAGCTGCCATGTGTTATGCGGATTTCCTGTTATTATGTGAAAAAATTATTACTTTGTCGAAATTTTTTTTTATTAAATTAAATTAAATAAAAAATTAACTTTTTTTTTTAGAAATCGTAATTTTAAAAAAAGAAAAAAGTCGTAAAATTGCGTTTATTATAAGAAATAATTATTGGATTGCGCTCAAATTTTACACGAATATATTAATTTATATAATTAAGGTTTTGTGAAAAAAATCATTACAATAGGATAAAGCATGTTGGTGTTATAAGTCAAAGAATTGTTTAAAAAAAGAAAAAACATGTAAAATTTCGATTTTTATGAGAAATAATTTTTTGATTGCGCTCAAATTTCACACGAATATCTTAATTCATGAAATTAAGGTTCTGTGAAAAAATCATTAAAATCGGATTAAGCATGTAGGTGTTATAAGTCGAAGAATTTTTTTAAAAATAAAAAAAATCGTAAAATTGCGATTTTCATAAGAAATAATTTTCCGATTGCGCTCAAAAACGTGGCAGTTCTAAGTTCAGAGATTTCGAAGGCCTCCATAAAATTTCATCGCAATTGGAGTATCGGTTTAGCCGGAATCGTGTTAACAAACACACAATAATACAAACAGAAAAAAAAGAAAAAAAAAACATTCCGGATTTTTTTCTCCGGTGTAGTGAAATGGAATCTTCGCTTCGCTCGCTACGCTCATCCAACAAATGATTTTATCACATTCGGCCTCGTCACGGACGTAATTCTACGTCAGAGATAATATAAGTGTGGCAAGTACTATATGAATTCGAGAATCACGAGGTTCACACTATGCCTTAAACGACCGCGTTGATTGCTGACTGCATTTATTGTAATTGAGTATTTATATTGAACATAACATATAACTAGGAAGCTTCGCAAACACTTTTTGAGGCGCGTTGTTGGATGAGCGTAATTGTTATTAAAGAAAAAAGCGTAAAATTCTGATTTTCATAAGAAATTATTTTTCGATTGCGCTCAAATTTCACACCTGTGGAGCTGTGAAAATATCATTACAATCGGATAAAGCATGTAGGTGTTAAAAGTCGAATACATTTTTTTTAACGAAAAAAACGTCAAATTGTGATTTTCATGAGAAATAATTTTAGTGATTACGCTCAAATTTCACACCAATATATTAATTCATAAAATGAAGGTTCTGTGACAAAATCATTACAATCGGATAAAGCGTGTAGGTGTTATAAGTCGAAGAAATGTTTTAAAAATCGAAAAAAATCGAAAAATTGCGATTATTATGAGAAATAATTTTTCGATTGCGCTCAATTGGATTGGATATTGCTTTACGTCTCATATTTATGCAACTTGGCTTATCGAGACGAAGGGAGGGACGTAAGGGATTACGCGGGGGGACAAGGGGTGGACAGGCCTGTGCTGGTCAGAACCAGCCACAAGCATATGGGGAGGGCAGGGGTTCCCCCACGTCGTGGTCGTCTTTTTTTTTTTTTTTTCAAAGGCCTCCAGAAAATTTCATCGAAATTGGAGTATCGTTTTAACCGGAATCGTGTTAACAAACAGCCAAAAATACAGAAAAAAATTCCGGATTTTTTTCTCCGTTGTAGTGAAATGGAATCTTCGCTTCACTCATCCAATGAGACTAACAAACAAAACGGAAAGAAGGTCCATGTGTAATGTTGGCCTATCCGTAGGCCTATGTTCAGCCATTCAGCACTGCTAGCCTTGGTATTTTGTCAGCACTTCATGAACATAGAACACAAATGGGGTCTTGATTATTATTACTATGTGAAATAATTTTTCAATGCATTTTTCAAGAGTCTACTAGAAGCAACTGAACGTATACGCATTCATACAGACAGCTGACCAACAACCTGTAGGCCTACCACTTTCATCAGTGACCGTACGTCACTATTATTACGGCACGCCTAGAGCCAATCAAATCTTTGACCCAACGAATAATTTTGCACTATTATTAGATTTATTACCTTTCTTTAGCCATTATAAATCCAAAGTTATTACGGCTGACCGTACGAATATACACTGCTTTGATTATCACCTTGCTTTAAAAATCTCGTGAAGGTGTGTGGATTGGAAGCTAACGCACTTGTATGTAGGGGCCCCGCACGTTACTAAACAGTATTTACTATGGCCTCGATTTCTTTTATATTTCTAGTTGATTCAGAACCTTCTACGTTTTTAAAAATATCAATAAAACTCAATCTTAAGTTTGACGTTTCTCCATTTACTACCCTTGTGTTTACTTCACTTGTAACCGTTGATGCGGCCATGTTGGAAAATGACGTCATCGGCATTTAACCTTGAGACCGCGAATATCGCTTCGTCGTGGCGATCAATGTCACCTCAGCGTACACGCGTTTATAAAATAAAATAATATACAATCTCAATTGAGATATCAGAGATTCTCAATCATTACTTTAACACTAACAGTCCTATCTGGTAAATTGTGGTACCTAATGGTAATAATAAACCTTAATTTTAAAAGGATCTTTGATTACCAACAACATCGAAGAATTTCTGTGATGTAAGTTGAAGAAGATTCCGTTGACAAGGTCGCCGAATACAAACCTCACGACCTCTGTCGGTAGGTTATAGAACAATCATTCTGTAATTACCGTTGCTTACTTATTTAATGCTTTCTCAGACATCGTGACTAATTATCCATCTCCGTGTTTTGTTACGTTACACTTAAGGATTTTTTTTAAGCAAAAGTTATTATAGGCAAATAAAATATAATATGCAAGTGTTTTTTCTCGCGCATACCTAAACAAGTGGGTCGCGGCGTGGCGTGTAAGTTTCACTTTCCATATCGCATTGCATTGCAGGAGAGGAAGCCTTCGTTCGATAATCACAAGCTATCATTCACACTTCACAGTATTATACAACCAATTATTAGCGTCCGTAGCCTACCCCAATCTAGGCTGCAACGTCGCAATGCACTGCGCGCGTGATACGCTTGTGGGCACAAGAAAGTTGATGTTTACTGTGCGATCTGAGCTCTGGTCACCAGCACCGTTCCAAATGTATGCAAGAAACTGTACACGTGACACGTCAAGCTGCTGCGAGTTACAGGGTTCAGCTCTGTTGAACGGGCTAAGTGCATGTTCGGAGTACCGACTAAACCCCAAGGTTTTACCTTTGCAGACAAATTATGGAGTAGACAGTGGTTAACCACACAGACACATACAGATTGATATCAGTTAGCGGCAGTCCTACCCCAGGTATTATCACAAGTCAGTGGTGAATGAGTCTTACTAACAAGTAGGCCTACAAGAACAACCCGTGTCGTACTTTCAATCTAATCTATAACGTAAGTGAGAACACCAATAGGGTACTATGAAAGGGGGGGGGGGGGGCTCAAGCTTAAATCACGGTGGAATGTATACAAATGAAATGCGAAACATTTTCGAATATTTTTATCCTCTTGACAGTCTTTACAGCAATTTGAGCAACGGAAAAACGGAAATTTATAGGTGATGTGTTCTAGCCTTAAAGGTTACCATGTTTTATTACGTAGCCCTACTTCTAGAATATTTCGTGGAAAACGAATTTCGAAGAAGTTATAAGGGGGCTTGCAGATACTGATTGAGGGGCGCTACACCCACCCCTAAATCCCTGAAAGACGCCACCACACGCTTCGCAAACGCTTTTTCAGGCGCGTTGTTGGATGAGCGTAATTGGTGCATTGAGCTGCCATGTGTAATGCGGATTTTGTGTTGTTTTGCGAAAAAATCATAACTAAGTCAAATTTTTTTAAATTAAATTTAATTAAAAATTTACTTAAATTTTGTAAACTTTCATTAATATAGTAATTGTAAAAAGGAAAAAGTTCGTAAATTTGCAATTTTCATAAGAAATAATTATTCGATTGTGCTCAAATTTAACACGAATATATTAATTCATAAAATTAATGTTCTGTGAAAAAATCATTACAATAGGATAAAGCATATAGGTGTTATTCGACAAAAAACTGTTTTAAAAAAGAAAAACCCGTAAAATTTCGATATTCATGAGAAATAATTTTTCGATTGCGCTCAAATTTCACACGAATATCTTAATTCATAAAATTAAGGTTCTGTGAAAAAATCATAAAAATCGGATAAAGCATGTAGGCCTAGGTATTATAAGTCGAAGAATTTTTTTTTAAATCGAAAAAAATCGTAAAATTGCGATTTTCATGAAAAATAATTTTCCGATTGCTCTCAAAAACGTGGCAGTTCTAAGTTCAGAGGTTTCGAAGGCCTCTAGAAAATTTCATCGCAATTGGAGTATCGGTTTAGCCGGAATCGTGCTGACAAACACACAACAACACAGAAGAAGAAAAAATACATTCCGGATTTTTTTCTCCTGCGGTCTGATTCTGTAAGATCGTTATGGAAGATAACGATCGTTATCCGGCACTTTAGCGACAATTTTGCGTATCGACTGATTCTGTAAAAATGATATAACGATATCGTTACGGTAGCGATCGCTATGATAACGAGAATGAAAAAGGTGTCGCTATGCTATCCACTGCCCCCTATGGCGGCCGTAGCGACTACCTTACAGAATCAGGTCGATAACGATAATTTATAACGATTGATATTTCATATCAACCGTGATCGCTATCGCTATCATAGCGACTATTTTTACAGAATCGCACTGCAGTGTAGTGAAATGGAATCTTCGCTTCGCTCGCTACGCTCATCCAAAAACAATTGTTGCAAATAAAAATGTCCAAAGTGTTGTATGGATGCAGTCATGGGGCAAAACGAGGTCTGGGGGGGTCACGATGAATTTTGAGGTTCTACATATCTTGCCGCCTCAGTTTATTCCCTTGCCCCTGCTCTGCCCCCCTATCGATTTTTGTCTGGCGCCGCCACTGTTGATAGTCAGTGAGCAATCCTACGAAGTGTTTTACAAGTTAGTAATACAAATGTAAGAGCGATGTTATTTTAGTGTTATAAATTCGATATTCGATATCGTATCGTATGGCATTGTGGTACTGGTACGCACCCGTAAAGCTCAGAGACGAGAAAAGTTATTACTGTATCGAAGTAGATCAGAATTAATTTTTAAAATAATTATGTTCGTACAGCTAAGTCGACGGCTCCTTTTCCCGCGTCCTCTTTTTCCCGTCCATCATAATAGAATAGTTTGAACGTTGTTTTTGTTTTCGATCGTGGAATAGTGCCAAGTTTTGACTACATTATTTGTTTAACGAAAACTACTTTACCGTTACAAGTTGTAAAGCACTGGTCTGGTATACACATACGTAAATCACGTCAGGCAGATGGCTCGGCTTACCGAGTCAGTGAGAGTTTAATTGATTAGCAATTTGGCAACATGAAACTCTACTTTTGAATACAACACTAAACTTAGCAATTTAATGCAATCCCTTCTACTGGCGATGTTCTGGTGAGATTGAGTAATTATACGATTACGAAGCAAGCAGGTTGTTGCGTACTATCCACATCCCTACCTACCTGGTAGAGTGAATTCCCTGTGACATAAGATGCGATATAGTGTGATCCGAAGCTCTTGATGAACTGCACGACGCTGGGCGCGTCCCCCGCCCTCACGGTATCCACCTCCTTCTGCACGGCGTCCTCGAGCACCATGTTCTCGGCCAGGGGACCTAGCTGCGCACCGTCGCGGTGCCTCGCCACGCGCACCAGCACGTAGCAGTGCTGGCCGCTCACGTACGACGCGTTGATACCGAAATGTCGAGCTATCACAGCTTTACTCCAGCTACCCGAGAAGGCCCTCCACGGACGATCCAGCCGCTCGAACGAAAAATCCCGGAAATAGGCTTGCAAAAGTTGCTTCAAATTATCACAAAACTCCATGTGAAAGTCACCGTCAAACACTGGCGCGTTGGTGGTCGGCACCAACTTCTGGCGTTGGAGGGGCACCAAGTTCTTGAACACATCCACCGTGGGTTCGCGGAAGATCCACGAGGGGTCCGAATCGTTGCGGGGAACCACTCTCATGCTGATGCTCATGTACCCGTACCGGCTGAACACGTTGATGCCGCAGCCCACGTGCAGTTGGTCCTGTGCCCGCGTGTAGAGCGCAACGGCTAGGACAAGGAGAACCGCCCGGCTCCACATCCTCGCCTCTACTGCCGCGGTCTCGCGCCGGCTACACTGACAATACGGCCTTGCTAACGCCAGCCACTGTGCTCACCTGCACCATTAGGCCCGCACCACCGTCGAGAGACTCGAGATAGTATGGTAATGACCCATTTCCCATAGACATCAACATATCATTAACCAATTAGCAAGTGCTTATGGACGAGATCACCCACAGGGCCACGATACGCACGCATCACTTTGCCTTCGAGGGATGTCACTCGCGGTAGAAAGACTTGGCTTATCTTCAGCAGTGGCTGAGAAATCATACGCACCTGTTGCGAGTACACTTGCTGACGCTCACGAGTGATTCGCGTTGCCACATTCAAGTAAACTAGACCAGTCCAGTGCACGGTCACTCGGCCGCTCAGACCTTGGATTAGTTTGTCAAACCAATAACTCTAATCAACCTGATATCCTGACGAAATGGTTTCTCATTGTTCAGACTTCAGAGCACACCTCTATTTCAGACACTGTCTGTCTGTTTATCTATCAGAACGCACTGTGCTCTGCAGTTACACTAGGTATACACTCCACCAAGCATATACCATTGTTCGTGTTTCAGTCTTACGTCATGAGTATTGACGATAAACACACGCGCAGTGTTGTTGTTTCTCTCCTAGGTGAATTGGTGTCAATGTCAAGAGACACAAGTCAAGCAACTAACTTTTACATGACATCACGTTTTGTGTTTAATGTGAAGTGGGGGGGGGGGGGGGACCACGACCGATCGCCATTGTGCAAGTGAACTCACAGTTCTCCTACTTTATTAAAATGATCAGCTTTGTTCAAAAGCATTCAACGTGCTCCCGTGTAGTCCAGTGTAACAATTGATCGGGTTGTTCAAGGGCACCACCGTACCCCGTACTCCGGTGTAGTTCTGTGTAACAAATAATCGGCTTTGTGCAAAAGCACCACCGTACCCCGGTGTAGTTATGTGTAACAAATGATCGGCTTTGTGCAAGAGCACCACCGTACCCCGGTGTAGTTATGTGTAACAAATAATCGGCTATGTACAGAACACCACCGTACTCCGGTGTAGTTCTGTGTAACAAATCATCGGGTTTGTTCAAGAGTACACCCGTACTCGGTGTAGTTCTTTCAAAGATCGGTTTGTCAAAAGCACACCGTACTCCGGTGTATTTGGTAAAAAATCGGGGTTTTTTCAAGAGCCCCCCGTACTGGGGTAGTTCTGTGTAACAAAGATCGGGGGTTTTTTCAAAAGCACACCGTTTCTGGGGTTTGCCTTTTGTAACAAATATCTTTGCAAAAGCACCCCCGTACTCCGGTGTAGTTGGTAAAAATACTTTTGGGTT
>JAMZAV010014440.1:0-13438 GCA_024449915.1 Sweltsa coloradensis
TTGTATCTTTTAAAAAATATTTCCGAGCTATAAACATTCTCGATTTAAAAAACAAGTTATGGTAAATTCCACTAAAAATTTATTCATTCTTCTACCGGAATAGCGTAACCAACGAAAACGCATACTGTGAAAAAAAGTAATTTACCCTTTTGTCTATGGTAGGGGCCCGGGGGAAATTACGTTTGCCAAAAAAACTATTTTTAATAGAAATGAATAAAACTTTTGCTTAGTGTTTTAGATAAATTTTTGACAAAATTTTTATAAAATTTCTGAAGTGCTATATCCCACATAAAACTATTTTCCTGTTTTCCCCGCATAAAGCGATATAACACATTTTCTGTTCTTTCACGCTAATTTCATAAAATTAACTATTTCCACTAATTTTTTTATGATTGCTTAAAAAAATTTTAAAAAAAATCCAGAAAAAAAGACAAATTTTCTTGTGCATTTGTATGTAAAGGGGTTTTTAAAATCCAAAAAACTATTTTTGGCATTTTCTAAAACAAATTTACAATTTTTACAAACTCTTTTCCGGGGCCCCCCTACTGGATAATGAAAAAGGGTTTTAAACCTCACTATTAGTTTTACACAATTTGTGGTATGCTAGCAACCTCTAATATTGTTAACCTTGAAAAACTTCCCCAGTTTTTCACTACAATGCTTGCCTTTAAAAGATCCAGTATCAGAGAAGGTGGAACTAGACCGGTATTTTGAGGCAATAGACACACCCTATCGACGAAAAGCAGCTGGCCAACTAAGGGGGCGACATAAGGTAAGTTTTTAAGCCAAGAGTTGATGTTGTGCAACTAGAAACACTAGGGGAAAATTATTATTTTGTCCACCTGACATGAACTTAGGTAAAGGAGGCCTGTCTACTGGAAAAAACGAAAACGCATGAATAGTCTTGCAAGCCAAAATGCAGGCATTAGAAAAGAAAATGTGTATAATTTGTGAACTTGTTTTGGTTTATTTCTCGATTTGGTTAGTCGGGAAACACTCCGTAGGTGTAATTGTTATTATTTACTACAATTCAGAAATTAGGATTAAGGACGCGTTGTGACGCAACGAACCTACGACCCCTCAGGTAATCGATAAGCTCTCGTTGGACACTTCTCTAAATAGTTATACTTCGAAAAATAACATTTAATAAACAAAAACATACTCGGGTCGCCTAATTAAAGTGAAACACGATTTCTGATCTCACTTTGGAAGTAAAATTAATTAAGAATAAAACAACTGATCAAGACAAAAATCACTCAAACTTGAATGATTACTCTACCTAGGCGTGAACCTGGTACTCAAGTCTAAAGTTACCTAACCAGTTCATAACACACTCCTATAACTCACCAAGACCCACAAATTGAGAATCGTACAACAGCGAAGACAAACATCTCTGAAATACAACTTATAATTTATACTAGATCTAGGATGACATTACAACAGACAATCAACGGTTCATAAGTTAAACCAGAACGGGCTATATTGCATGACACAAATGAATTTCTTTCATTGATAAGGAATACATTTCAAACCCTACCTATCAGTACTGATGTCTAAAAGCGAAATGGATATCCAGTTTAAGATATCTCTTGGTCTGATGGACAACAGTAAAGTTTCCCGAAAATTATGGAAATATAATTGTTAATAAAACTTAATTTAAATACTCTCACAAATGATCATGACTCCCATCGAAACCTTATGACGTCGAAGAAGTCCGACGTGTAGTTCCGTACTTGCTGCGTATTTGTAGACGATCGTAGTCTTGTATTGAAGATCCTGTCTTGAGTTCGTATCCCGGCTGTGATTACTCTTGAGTTCAACTTTCCCTTGATAATGTTTTGAGCGGTGATAAAATACGATATTTTATCGTGCGAATAACTCAACTCCGACCGTACGTTTTTAATGTTTCACACTTGCCCGATATCAGCATTCCAAGTCCAACAACCAAGTTTTTCCTGTATCTCACACGGTAAACTGTCAGACTTCAATAATGTAAACACGCCTACTTTTATCGGCTCAGTTCTGTTCTTACCCGTCTTTATTACCAAGCACTTCGTTCGACGTTGCTGGCTCAGGCACTCACGAATGTTCCGAGTTCTTATTGTTGATGTTATCTCTAAGCTCTTTGCAATTAAAATTCGCCATTTTATTCTTCAACTAAATGCATTACGAATTCCGAACCAATTTACATAAAACTAAGCCTCGGCCATGATATCGAATGATAATTAACTGTTCCTTATATGTTCCTATATTTGGATTCATAACAATATTATCCTCACCGATTTCCTTTTTATAATATTTCAATCTGTATTTCGTTGTAATACGACCACCAAACCTTGCTTGCGTTATCGCGTCCTAAACTCCAGGCTACGCGAATATAATCTTTCTCGGTTCCTTTAAAATCCCAACTAACTCTCGGTCCAGATATCGAATGGTTCTAACCCTTTCTGGTTATCGATGCTGTCTTTTATCAAGTCCGTAGGTTTATTAATATGCTCCTAAAGCATGCAAAAGTTCGTTTACTCACGTATCCCTGGGCTGGGCTAGCCTTATAAAATGTACCTCGGTTGGTTATCGTTTTCGTTGATTTCTGGTATTTCTTCTTGGCAGATCGCCGTTCACTTTCGATTATCACTTTCGCAGATTTTTTAACACGCGTTTTCTATATCCAAAGTGTTCTTTCCTAGTACACTTTCCCTAAGTTTTACGCAACGTCTCAAATCGCCCACGCACACGACCGATTTCCAACTTCACGTCTCAAAGCTCTCACGACACACTGCCGACAACGCCGCTCTCAACAATCAAAAAACCGATCGTAGCGTTATGATAACCAATCAAAGACCAGCACACAGCGTCATTAAACTGAACTAGGTCCAAACAAATGTCCGGGTGACGCTACATGCGAAAATGATGAAATATGATCTTGGCATTTTCTAGAATTTAATAAAATAGATTGACATAGATTTTATATTAAAATTGTTAAACTTAAGTGAATCACATGATTCTTTTTATGAAATCAAATGAAATTTTCTCTAGTTTCTGATTTAAATCAAACCCGTTCTGTATTATTAGTATTTAATTAGTTTATACATGGTTTCCACATTTAACCCAGTTGCCTCAGTAGTAGCCTCGAACCAGCTCATGAAAAATACATATCTCTCCTTCCACTGACCAACGACATCGACTTCGAGATACAAATCGATCTTCGACCGACCAAAAGCCAAAAGACCTAAGTACACTCAGAGAGAGGCCGTATAGTCTCAGCGTCAACCGTTAGGGCAAAATGCACCACTCTAGCCTAGGGGAGATATGGGGAGGAAGGGCCCATGCTGCCCAGAACCAGCCACGGGAAAGGGGAGGAAAGGGGGGGAGGTTCTCACGTCAAGGTCGTCATTGTCATCGTCGTCGGGAAGGTCGTCAAGGGAAGGGGGAGGTGTCCCCGACGACGATTGCCAGAGCTCGTCTCTAGTTTAGTGAAGAAGTAAACTCCGCTCTTACTAGCTGATGTTTGCGAGGTGGACTTTTTGCTGCCCTTGTATATTTTTTGTTTAACTCAACTTGCAGCACAACTAGTTAAAACGGTAAATTAATTGTATCAACTTAGTAGATCAAAGTACTGATTTGATTGT
Source organism: Sweltsa coloradensis (assembly GCA_024449915.1). Taxonomy (NCBI): domain Eukaryota; kingdom Metazoa; phylum Arthropoda; class Insecta; order Plecoptera; family Chloroperlidae; genus Sweltsa; species Sweltsa coloradensis. The sequence goes on from JAMZAV010014440.1 coordinate 3,630, forward strand.
GTTTCCGTTTTCTTTCCCAACCTGTAACCTATCCACTTTTTCTAACAATTTGAAACAGACTTACTGCTGTAAATTACCAGTAAAAGTCACATACTGTCACCAGTGGTTCTCATTTAAAATCCCGGTCACTGGTTGACCATTTATGTTTCATTCAATGTTCAGTGTTCTACAATGTTGCCGGCTTCTACATTGTTTGGTTTGCAGAGACTTATTGACTTTGTATGTGGGTGGGTAGACTCTAACTAAATGTTGTCAAATGTTGATTTATTACTGTAAATCTGGTCCGCAGTCGCTGGAGTCGACAGCGGAAGAGTTGCATCAGACGGAGGAGGATATCCGCCAGGCGTTTGTTCAGAAGGAACACGAGGCGGCCATGTTGGACAGGGATCTGAAGGAGCAACAGGTCAAGCTACAGCGCGCCGAGCGGCAGCTACGCAAGCTAGTGAGGGAGGTGCGGCAAGCGGGGGACCCCAACTACAAGACACTAGATGAGGTACTATCTATAGCATTGAGTTGTGGTTGCCAATCTGACATTTAGTTGTCAGTATAATACACATGGCTTGGGGCAAGGATTTTTCGCCACATATTTATTTGCGAAATTGAACTTTAGTGTAATTATCAACTATTTGTGAGGTTAAGAACACATAACATGATGTTTTATGCAAAAATTTATTCACGAAATGACTCAAAAAAACTATGTTCTCGCGAAATTGTCACCAAACTTAAAATCCGCTCAAATTTGCTAAATCTTGTATTTTCGAGCCTATGTCCAAGGTTGGGTTGTCAACATGGACTCCATGGGCACAAATGTCACAGGAGAATATAGGCTCTAGAAGTAGAAGGATATGCTTAAAAGAACTGTTAATGCACGGTACCAGTAGTAATTACTGTAAATTTATTTCACCAAAACTTTGTCGTTTTATTTAAAGAAATCTAGGCCTATTACTTTTCCCCGTTTTCTAACCCAAAATTTAAGAAGTTAATTAACCATAAATTCTTGGCCCTACACATGGCTGTACATGATGCCTGATGACAAGGTTAATTAATGTTTGTGCCTGGGAAAAGGAGACAACTTGGATTGCCCGAGTCTTACTTGACATAAATCTAATATGTCAACTAATTCATGACAAAAAGAAACGAAGACAAGTTTAGAATACAACAAAATTTATAACAAAGCATTTAATGTCTAGTAACTACTAACTAAGTAATATCCTTTATAGATACCCTATGATGAGTGACCTGAATATAAGTTAATTCTCCCATTTCAATGAGAGTTTTTAGATTGTCGAGTAGTTGCAATGCCTAGAGGACCTTGACTAGCGTGTTCACATGCATCGTACCCTGTCTCCTCCCAGAGAGACTTGGAGACGCGGGAACTACAGGAGCAGAACCAGAGCGCCCTGCAGCAGCTGGCGGAGCTGGTGACGCGCTACATAGAGTGCGGCCCCGTCATCACGCGCTACCTCGAAGACAAGGGTCTGTCTCTCCCCGCGCTCTACTCACCCGGCTCGTCACGAGCGAGGCTCGCCTCCAGTCTGGCCACGTCCGTCAGTCAGCTGTCGCTTGCGTCGGAGCTGCCCAGCCCGGCGCCCTCAGTCGTCAGCCTAGACCCCGCCAAGATGGGTGAGAACCGCTCATTATTGAACTGGCACTCGATGCCGCACCCCTATTTTGACCACTAAACTTAAACAGTATGTTATAAACACTTGTTTGGACACTGTCTTCGTATAATCAGTCGAGCCCACTTATAGAGAACTCTCTTTTAACAAAGTTCTGGATTTAACAAAGTAATTTTAAAGCTTGTTAATTAAAATACATGTAAAGTGACTCTGTTTTAATAAAGTTCTTTTTTAACAAAATAAAAGTCAGTTTTTGTCAAGTTGGTTATAAGTGGGCTCGACTATTCGCTCCCTATTTTGACCACTAAACTTAAAGAAGTATGTCATGGCCACAACCAACTTTTTGAACTTGGTAGTTGATCGTAGGGGTGTGCGGGTACCCAAAATTTTGGTCGCGACAATTTGGAACTGACTTCGGTTTGGTTCCGGGTAGTTTGAATCGCGCGCGTAAGTCACGACTTCTCGCCAGTAGAAGGCGCTGCCTCAAGATTTCCGTCCGGCCGCCGTGAATACACTCACTGCTAGTTCCACACTCGTGCACGCTACAGACTGCGCATAGCTCTAGGAGGCTTTGATCGTGTTGTGTCGACATCTCTGCCTGGATCGTGTCTGTTCGACGCTCTACGAGTTTAGTGTTAACAAATTAATCCGACTTCCATTCAAGACTTGCGATCACGGCATTTATATTTTATTTTTCGTCCGTGTTGATTTTTCCGATAAAATGAGTGGGCATAACTTTATTTTATATTGTATGATTGGAGAAGGGTTGAGAGGTTGGGAAAGCATAGAGAACATAAAGAACATAAAACCCAGCCTGAAGGGCTGGGGCCTGGGGGCGACAAAACTTTTCACCTGCTGATGACAACTGCAGCTAATTTAAAGTTGTTTGTTACCTTAATCCACGACGCGTTTCGTCCTTCTGGGACTCATCAGGCGGATGGTGGCCACTAAAAATCAGCTAACTACATGCAAACAAAACTCACAACACATAACCAAACCTGTGGTAGGGCCACGCAAGAAGTAAATTCTGCATGCATGTTGTCATCATCAGCAAGGTTACTTTACACACCATTCATACTGGGGCACACAGTCAGCACAGACAGTAAGGGGGCTTCCCTCCCAAACTCTGGTGCTCGGGAGACAAGAAATCCATGACTTACCCTGGATTCGAACCAGGACCCTTGGCAACAAGAGAAAAGCTGCCCCTCCTGCTGTTGCTGGGCAAGGGTGCCTCTTCATTCATTCTAAGAGAAAAGGTTAGAGATAGGAAGGGTGGAAAGTCACAACACAGCACAACCAGTGAGGGGGCTTCCCTCCTAGACTCTGGTGCTTGGGCGACAAAATAACCATGTCTTACCCTGGATTTGAACCAAGACCCGTGGCAACGAGAGAGGCTGCCCTACTAATTGTGACTGGGATTCGAAAACGAAAGGAAACAATACTACAAATTGCAAGCTCTTGGCTGTAGCACAGGCACACGTGCACGTGCTTGCAGGTGAAGAGGTTGAAGGAAAAGACGAGTAGGGTCTAACAGGTTCATCACCTGCTAGGCACCCCCAGCAGGACAAGGAGTCACTTGTAAGGAACAAGACAACACGGACCCACCAGAGGGTGTAGAGTAGGCCCGCCCATCTCGACCCCAGAGGTGAAGAAAGATATAAAGTGAAAGAGGTGTCAAAAGACTGGTTTGTTACAATTAGGATATTATGGATAATATTGGTGTGAGATAGGATCCAACAGCTTATCTTCGAAAAGTGATGGTGGCTGCTGAATTTCTTGATGAATAGTTACATACATCTACATAACCTAACTTTATTTTAAGTGATTGCACTTCTGAGATGGAAGATGATTTTGGGTAGGTTGCTTTTTTAGAAATGTATACATTTTTTTTTAAAACAAACTATCCGGAACCGAAACCAAAAAATCGGGTACTTAGCTACCCGGAACCACATGAACTGTATTTCACATGTGCATTCTATTAGTGATTCTGAATCATTAATCCATTAATCCAAAATACTAGCAGAAAAGAATAAAAGATTTACTATTTGTAATTTTTCCACTTATTCTAAAATTGTGCAAAGTGCTCAATCATTTTTAAAACCACATAAAACATATAGTAAAACAATACTTTAATTTTTAACGAATCAAATTGAAATTACGTAGGTTTTCAATTAAAATTAAAACTTCCAATATGTTATAGAATATTACAGGGTTGCCACCAAGTAATTATTTTTATCCTTGAAAGATACTTCAAAAATCCTGAGAAATCCTTGAAAATAGCTATTTAGTATCTTGCACATTATTCCATGAAGGAATTGTCAAAATTTTCAGGATTCCATACAATAATACCGTATGCCAGATTGATTTTTGAGAATTTAACTAGCATTACATATTTACATAAGAATCTGAATTTTCTTAGAACATGTATTAACGTTATCGTTTTCACCATTGTGTCTACACTCATTGCTATTACCTGGTGCTTCTGATGTTTTTATTACCCACTGTTGATTTCTTTTTAGGCTGAATTATAAATAAATATAATGTATAAATTTCATGTATTTGGATGAGCGTAGCGAGCGAAGCGAAGACTTCAATTTCACTGACCCCCCAAAAAATTTAGCTCGGGTGTTTTTTTATTTATTTATTTTTTTTGTTTGTTTTTTGTCTGTTTGTTCGCACGACTCCGGGCAAACGGCATAAGCGATCTTGATAAAAATTGAAGGGGACCTTCGAAATCTCTGAACTTAGACGTGCCACGTTTTTGGGTACAATCGATAAATATTTCTCATGAATATCGTACTTTTACGAGTTTTTTTCGATTTTTAGTGCGATATTTTTTGTGACATTTGGGCCGATTCTGACCAAACGGGTAGGGCTTACAACGTTCATATTTCACATGGACATTAAAGTTATGGTGATGAAGTACCTTTTGAAAGAAAAAGTTGAAAAAATTAGCCAGAATTCATAGAAATAAAGGTTTTAATATGAGTTTTTTCAGGTTAAAATAACAATTAACAAGTAACAATAGGAACTTGACAACAATCACCTACAATGCATTCAAAAAGCACTTGCAAAGGAAAAGTGGTCCTACGCAAACACAAAACTTACAAAAAAGCTCATCCATCAACGCGGCGGGACTTTAGCGTTTTCCTTGTTTTAACTATGGTAGGAAATCTTAAGATTTTGCCAAAAATCCTGGCATCCTTGAGATACCTTAAAAAATAAAAATCCTTGAAAAATGATGAAATCCTTGAAAGTAGCAACCCTGAAATATTTGGCTTGAACAATAAAGTATGTACTGGTAGTACTAATTAAAATTATAACTAAAAACTAAAAAGTAAAAAGTGTGATAGGCATACATGGTACGTTTCTGGGTAAAGTCATATACGTACATATCCATGGATCGTACATTAACTCACGGGCTTTCCCGAGCGTCGATTCGACGGGCTGTGTGTAGTGCCCGCCGAATTACTTGGCCGTCAAATCGACGAGGAGCTTGAACAGCACGCTACATTATCGGTCGTTATAGGTATGAGAATGGCTCGTCCAATCACCAAGAGATCGCGCTCGATATACTCTACGCACTTCGCTGCATCCAACGATATGTTTGGCACGTATCTAGGTCAAGTTTTGGCGTGTCTATTTTGAAGGAAAGATATGTTTGCATTCGTAGGCGGTATGGCGGCGCGCGGGCTATTGATGGTTAAGGCAGTGTGAAATATTTTGCTTGATATGATGAAGGTGAGGGTTGTGATATTTTGACACCAATACAAATTTGTAGGAGAGTTCATAACCTCTAAACATTTATTAATTTTAGACTATATTTCAGAATTTATTTGAGGTAAATCGGGTCATTTTCGTAGGAGCAGTAAACATTTGAGCTGGAATGCACTTTGCACCCCCTTTTGTACAAACAATTGGATTTTAAGGGTACCATAGCGCGTTTTAAAAAATAAAACTGATGGGTTAACAATTGCTCTGATTACAGATCTATCGCCGCCCAAGATTATCTGCGGCAGTACGGCAGCCCTGCGCAGTCGACCAACTAAATCAACACCCAAGAAACATGACAAGAAATGAAGATAACAACAATGTATTCAAATATTCCTTATTTGAATAGTGTCAATCACCAATCTAGTCATTTCCAGCTATTTATTAAAAAGATTTATTTATTTTTAAACATGTTATACACATTTCATAGAAAAAATATCTTAAATATGACCATCAAAAAGCAAACATGTCACGTTTCTGCCTTGAAAATCTCACCGTTTTAAGGATGCTGGATTGTAAAGTCAACCTGTAAGAAGGAAAAATGCATCAACTGATCATGGATTTACAAGGCATGGATATGCATCTCTTGGTTAATACGTCTACGGTACTGTGAAACTAGCCCCGAAAAACAAACATTCGTCATACATTGTCGCCATTTTCGCCTGTTTACACAAATGTTCAGATTTTGAAGGGCTAAAATGGCCGCCAATGTTATTGTTGCTAAAAGTTTAAGCCTAAACCGGAAACGAGAATCACAGATGCACTGCTCCTTAATGTTGCAGGTCCAGTAACGCCAGTTACCATTGTAAGTCCATGAACTGATGTAGTTAAAGAGTTGTGAAAGCAGCTTACTAGAAAAGCCAGACGACTTCTTAAAATAGCTTCCAAGCTATTAATATTAGCCTCCTTCCTCTGAAGGACAATCATAATCAAGCATATAATATTGAAGCTTAAAGGTTAGATAATAAATAACATTGAGCAAAGTTTAACACGTTTTGCATTTTCTTTAATCCTTCCAGTCATATTATTTTAAGGAAGTATAGATTGAAATATGTGGCAACCCTTTACTGGGCAACTAGGCAGAGAATGGCATAAATCTCAACTCTGGGTGTTGGGAAGAAGAAGACAAACCCAACATAGCCTACGCAAGATAGGGGTGAACGGTGAATGTGTAGCGCAAAGTGCTCTGATGTACAACGTTTTGACTCTTTGAGGTAAATTAATGTTGAACACAGCCAGAAGAGATTTAAAAAAAAACTGAAATAAATAGGCCTACATACTCCATAGAAAATAAAAAATGTATTGATTAAAATATCAAAACAGTAAATTGCCAGAGCATTAACTAAACATTTTAGAGAACTAGTAATAATAATATTATGTAGTTATGAATTATAAATAATCTCCTTTGTAAATCAGTTTTTGACTGAATTGGATAGAAGTTAAATAAATAAAATAAATAAATAGGGTCTAGTTTATTTAACTTCTATCCAATTCAGTAAAAAAACTAATTTACAAAGGAGGATATTTATAATTCATAACTACATAATATTATTATTACTAGTTCTCTAAAATGTTTATTTAAATGCTCTTAGGGTTACCAACTTGGTCAACTAGAATTCCGGACAAAGCTGCAATTTTAGGGGGCACACAAGGTGTCTGGGGCGAAGCCCCAGCCGCCGGAGGCGAAATTTTTTTTGGACCCTTTTAACCTTCAAAACAGCCGGATACGTAATTTAAAGATTCATGACTTGGATATATCATTGGATTGGAATCTGGGATCAACTCATACATTAATTATAAATTATAATAACAAAGCTTACAATTTAATTCTAGCATTTTGTTTAATTTATTACGTAAAAACATTTTGGAAAGATGAAATATAGTTAAACTTAAAAGTTATAAAAAATGAAATCCAGTTTAACGTTTTCCAATTTGTATATTATTAGGTATTATTATATTTTGTTGAACAATAACTATTTACTAAAATTAATGATGATTTAACCGTGGTCCGTAGGTACCATTTACTAGTGTTTAAACTGAAATCTCATGTTTCTGCTTGCGCCAGTGCTGATTGAGTTACGTTGGCCTTGGCCGGCGGAGTTCAAGTAGCGCCTGCGCCTCGCCAAGTGCGCATACAATACAAAGGGGTTGGGGAGGGGTAGTGAGACAGGGCAGTCACGAGCACGACTAGCTAGGAGTAGGACTACGGAAAGGCGGCTACATGAAAGAAACTAACTTTTATTCCAAATTACCAAACCAACTGATGTACCAACTTTAGAGAGAAAAAACACTAATTCACTGCAATACTCTAAAATTCAATAAAATGTAGTACAAAAATGACTTTTTCACAAATTCCGGACAAAGTGCCGTCCGGAATGAGGCAATTCCTCTTTCCGGAAAAGGCATCAAAATCAGGACTGTCCGGAGAAATTCCGGACGGTTGGCAACCCTAAATGCTCTGGCAATTTACTGTTGTGATATTTAAATAAATAAATAGGGTCTAGTAGTAGTTAAATAAAAATCCACAACCAACAAGCCACAAATTACAATCTCAGAATCATACTCGTGAGTCAGACACATGATCTATATCCCGTAGACATACGGGTCGTAATTAAGCCATAACTAAGAACTGTATTCACCTGATAGGGTACTGCCTAAGTGATACACATAGGAATGGCCTACCTAGAGTGCCTCCTCACAGCAGGGGGAGGATAAAGGGTGGTGGCGGAATACAATGGCCAACGGCTGCGTCCATAGCCCCAGCGAGGGCGGGTTACTGCTGGTGCTGGGGGATACCTACGTTAGGGGTGTTGGTTGTTGGTTGACCAGTGTCTTAAATAAGCTGCAGAAACTAAACCATGGATAAACAACCAATACTAGACTAGGTAATAAACTAATAATGGTGATTCATATTGCATTCTAAGCATTAGGTTGTCAACCTACCTCAACCTTACTCAACCTTATTGTTGAGAATCCAGTTTCATAACTTGTCGGGAAATGACGTCGGCCATCCAGATACATCATGTTCTCTGAAACACAACACAATTATATTATTGGATGAGCGTAGCGAAGATTCCATTTCACTACACTGGAGAAAAAAATCTGGAATGATTTTTTTTTATCTTTTTTTCTGTTTGTATTTTTGTGTGTCTGTTAACACGATTCCGGCTAAACCAATAATCCAATTACAATGAAATTTTCTGGGGACCTTCGAGATCTCTGAACTAAGAACTGCCACGTTTTTGAGCGCAATCGAAAAATTATTTCTGATGAAAATCGCAATTTTAACGATTTTTTTTTTTTATTTAAAAAAAAATCCTTCACTTATAACACCTACATGCTTTATCCAATTGTAATGATTTTTTCACAGTATCTTTATTTTATGAATTAACATATTCATGTGAAATTTGAGCACAATCGAAAAAAATTTTTCGTGAAAATAAATCGCAATTTTACGTTTTTTTTTTCCTTTTTTTAAATTATTACGATTAATTAAAAAAATTAAAATTAATCTTAATTTTTTTTTTTTAAATTTAATTTTAAAAAATCTTCAACTTAGTAATGATTTTTTCACAGAACAACAGAAAATCCGCATAACACATGGCATCTCAATGCACCAATTACGCTCATCCAACAACGCGGCGGGACTTAAGAGTCAACCGGAGTTTGGCCAGTAGGCCTAAGTTGGTGATAATGGGAGCTTGAAAGAGGCACTGGAGGTGGGATTTCGCAAATGTCACTCAGAATATTCGAAAAATAGCCGTCCAATAGACGGCCGCAGTTGCAATGTACGTCTGTGGCTGCACGATGTACTGCAGAAGCTCCGATACGGTGCGGCGCCGTGAGTCCGGTCTACGGTCCGCGAGGCGCGAAGCTCTATTATCGTTGAGTGACTAATATTAGTCACTCAACGCTATTATTTCACATCGTTCGCAGTCTCGCTCCGTGGACGAGTTATTATTACAACAGAGGGTGCTAGATCTAGGGTGATTGAGTAAATTTTATGATCAGGAAATTCCAAATTGGTTATAAATGTATGTGATGAATGAAAAAAGTGTATAAATCTTACCGACTGAAAACTGTGGAATCGAAACACGCCCGTAAGAAGTATATGTATATTCGAAACGCTGATTTAAGACCACAAGACATACTTGAGGCATGATTGTTACATATTTTAATCTACTTATTATTACAATTTATCGCAATTTATTATGCGTGGGTACGTGTAACGTGCCGTTTATTGCGCTATAGCTACGTACATAAGTATACCATAATATTAATATGGTTGTGAATACATTTAATCAAGTTGATATTTTAACTAGCTGTGCAAAGCTCCTGATGCACCATGCACTGATCCATTGATGACTGGTATATAAAGGGAATGGGAAATTGAAATTTTTGGCTTCTGTAAAATAGGTC
>JAMZAV010014441.1:0-15077 GCA_024449915.1 Sweltsa coloradensis
GTTAAGATTCTGTGGGGTATAAGTATTTTGTATTCAGTGTAAAGTACTAATAGTGTAAAGGTATCTTGTGGCATAACATTTGGAATAGTGTTGGTGTTTATGAAGATGACTATCCCATCAGCACGGGTTACATTTTTATTGTAGTATAAGGTTCTGTAGTTGTTTATATAATAAGCACCCGTACTGTGCTGTATGTGTGTTTCGGTAAGTATTATTATGTCAAAAAGATTGTCAAAGACGCTAGGTTCGCTGATGCTGTTAAGAAATAAAATAAAACTCGTCAAAATTCGTGTACATTCCTCTTATATTCATGTGTAAAATGTTAAGTTTGTTGTTTTTGTACAGGGTTTTTAGTTCATCAGTATTTGTTGATTCAAAAGTTCTCTGTAGGCCTAGGTCTGACACATCGTTTTCATCGTGCTTATAATTCATTGTTAAAGAGATGGATAAGTGAGAAACAGAGGTTAATAGTGGATGATTTGTTTAGGCCTACCTGTTTAACTTTTGGGTACATCGGACGGCTTTGTGATTTTGATTGTTTTCAGAGTTACTGTCTAACCGAACAAAAATCTTTCCGTTTTTACACCACACGTATTTGTAGCCAATTTTTTTAGTGTTCCTGGCGAGCCAGAAGAGGTTCTTGTTTATCTTAGTCAGATTTTCATTTATGAAGATCCTCTTGTTTTCTTGTCGGGTGTTAGTTGCGTATCCGATGTCTCCGGTTGTCAGGTCTGGGAAGGTTTTTTTAACTCTAAGTACATCTTCTTTTAAGTATCTGGAGAAGAAGCGGGCGATTATAGGAGGTGGGATTGATTTTTTCGAGTGTGTTGTTTTGTTGCCTAGGCGATGCGAGAATTCTATATGAGAGGTGTCAACACGCATATTCATTGTTTGGCAGATGGTCATCACTATTTGTGCGGTGTTTTCACCTTCTGTTATCGGTATTCCGTGGAATTCAAGATTCCAGCCACGGTTGTGCTGCTCAAAGTTGTTTAGGTCTTCAGTCAAGGCCTCAATCTCGTTTTTCATTAACCTGTTTTCCTTTTTCAAGCTGATGTTCTCGTCTTTCAGACGTTTAATTTCCAGCATAAATTGTTCAAGGTGGGCTTGAGTCTTTTTTTGTTCCTGTAAGATTTCATCATATTTGTTCGACTGAAATTCGAGGGCCTTAACGATCTCGTCCAGCCTTTTGTGTATAGAGGGATCGGCAGAATCTGTTGTGGAGATGTTTGCGTGCAGCGCCTGGGTCTGGGCCTACCTTGTCATCTTTAACCTTACTTTTCGGCGTGCCTAGGCCACGGCTTAGGCCTAGGTCTGAACATCGAGCACATTTCCACTCCTCTGGGGCTTACCTTCGTTGCACATTGTTTATGTGATATAGTCTCACATTTGTCAGTGGTACATTTCGTATATATCGACCGTTTCCCTACATTTAACAGACAAATTTCACAGATAATAGTAAGACGATCTGTTCCATTCACCGCCATCTTCATATGAGGCTTTATTCGCCCCAGTGTGTGAACCCTCATCAAATAGTGCCTGGTGGTCGTTGTAGCCTTCTAGCTGAAGGTTGTCTGCCACTTGTCCCCAGTTGTCATTGTGACCACTGTTGTCGTTAACCTGATGTCCCTCAATGTCATTGTCCTGAAGCCCCTCGTTGTCGTCATTGTCATCATCATTTTCAACTAAAAATTCCATGTCCGTGTAGTGGTCAGCATCATTTTCATCTTGTGTCTGGATGTTGTTTTTGTCGTAGTCGTTGTTGTCATCGTCACTTTCAAGAAACTATTCTATGTCGGTCAGCATCATTATGATCCAGGAATTCTGCGTAAGCCTCGTAGCCTGGACTGTATGATTGATCATTTGTGATAAGTTAAGAATACAGCTTTGCTAATGGTAACATATTTGTATTTAGCTCTATGCAGCAAATATTATAGGCCTTCAAAATAAAATACAAGAAATGTTTCTGCAAGTTTTTTTTATCGCTGACCAATGACCAATTTTTCTTCCTGGCTGCTACGCACTGCCATATTACTGCGGGAGGGTGGCACCAAATGTATTGGGATGATTGATTTCTTTGTCTTTTCCCCGCATATTCATTGCACCATCATATGCCTGGCCAACCAAGTTTTGCTTCCAGTCCAGGTTCAAGGAATCACAAATATTCTGAATTCTAGGAAAAGTTGTTTGCCGGTTGCTGATGGTGTCTGTCGGACCGCCATTAGTCGCTCATGAATGGTCGTACTAATGACGTACTAATGGCAATTTAGGTTTTAAGTGTCAGTTGTAGAAACTGATTTATATATAATTACATTATCTGATAGGCCTACAATTAGTACTAGGCCTACCTACTGTACTAAATAAATAAATAAAATAAAATCATATTTAGTGTCTACCCACTCCGTCATATAACTGATTTTCAGTAGGGGACATTAGACCAAAGCGACCAAGCCAACCATGAAGGCCCCAAAGCAATCGACGAGTGAGCGAAACCCAACCAAAGATCGATATTTTTAATAGGAAATATAGCGTGCAGTTTCAATATGACCTCGCCGCCCCACACCTTTTGACAACTACCTGCACGCTTACAGCAAAGAGCTTCGCGGTTCGCCTCGCAGTCGGTCTGTTGTTCTTGTCGTATGCGGGGCCATCAAATTCCAACTCGCAACCTTCTCGTGAATTGGCCCGTTATAGGCGCTCCACGCCAAGAAAGGAGATGCGCGCGCTTTCGACGGGTGAATTGTAGCCATTCAGCAGGCTCCAATTTAAAATATCGATTGCTGATTGGCCCGTCGAAAGCGCGCCCATCTCCTTTCTTAGCGTGGAGCGCCTATACTAGGGAAGTTTACTTCTTGAAACTAATGGCGAGCTCTGGGTCGTCGTCGGGGAACTTTCCCCTTTCCTTTGACTACCTCCCCGACGGCGACGACAATGGCAACACGGTCGAACGATGACACAGATGGAGACGACCACGACGTGGGGGAACCCCTGCCCTCCCCATACGCTTGTGGCTGGTTCTTATTAGCACAGGCCTGTGCACCCCTTGTCCCCCCGCGTCATCCCTTACGTCCCTCCCTTCGTCTCGATTAGCCAAGCTGCATAAATATGATAGTGCGGTTCCTAAGCCAACAATATTGCAAATAGTGATACTATTAATAAATAATATTATAAACATGTAGAAACCTTGGAATACGTTTTGAAACACGTTAATCACCTTAACTGCTGTAAACGTGACTGATCATGATTATTATATATATAAAAAAATGTTCCTCTAATATTAATGTTGCGTACCTCATAACATTTCTAGACTGATGAGGATTCTTGCTTCAGTTGAATGCTCAACATAGCCAACACAGTCAAGAATTTGAGCCGTAGCTTATTAGAAGCTTGATCTGGGGTTGGGGTGTCCACGGTCCCATCTGCAGTATCATTGTTAGAGTCAACCTCAATTTCCAACAGCATTGCAGTTTGCAATTCTGCTCACCACTGTTTTTAGTGCTGCAGTTTCGGGCTTTTTTTGTTTATCATGAATTCATAGTACATGATGTGGTTTGGTATGATGTGTACGAGTTCTTCCTCACGTGTAAAAGGGTTGAATCCCACAAGGGTTTCTAAATGGTTTATAAGATGCTCCTCCTGCAATGTAAAACAAATGTTTTTTTGTCAGGATTATTAGGGCACATTCGTACAATTGATCACATGTTAACAGGCTCACATACGTGAACGTGCCATAGAAATACACTATTATTATTATTATTATTTATTTAACAATTTCTAGGTACAATAATTCATATAGATACAGACTTACGCTAGAGTTAGGACACAGGTAGATCTACATCTATATGCAAATATTACTAAGCCATTATTAAGCAGGTTAGAAAGAGCTAAAAGCTCCATGACACATAGTGCTAAACCTGCTTTTTTAAACTAATTAAAAATATAATACTAACTTAAATGAGGGTGATAAAAGACGATAGTACAGAGAAAAGTAGAGTAGAAGAAATAGAAACGTGGGTGAGTTTTTTTTTATGAAGCAGACAACAAAACATAATAATATACCGAAATTCATATACCAAGGAATAGCAGTGTTTGTCAATACAAATGTCATTAGTTTTCCTCCCTTAATGGACGTCATACTTAGCCAGGGGGCGCACTTGGGGATTATCCACAAAATTTCACTTCGCACAACCCGATCCAAATACCCGCTGATATGAATTAGTCCTAGCAAAGGGGGGGGACTAAGTTCACACCAGACTGTTACTTTTCTGTACGAGCTGCAGTCTTTTTAAGGGGTCAACATCATGTTACGTGTGAAGCACTTTTTTATAAACATAGGTCTACCTGTTTGGGCATTTTGCTAAAGGAAGGGAAATCCACATGCCCTGCCTCCGGAGGTTGCACTTTTATTTCCCCAGAAATCTCCATGTGGCTCTTTTTGTACCCTCTCGATTTCGCCAAATTTTCTTTTGATGTCGGATCCCAAGGGTAGTCCATATTTTATTAGGGGGCGCACCAAGTTAAATACGCAGTTCTCAAACTCTACTGGACTTCCACTGAGAGTTCTTGTTAAAGCCAGAAGTTTTGACGATTATCACGTAAAAGTCACAGTGTAAGTTCCATTAAGATGTCGTAATGTTAGCCTAGAATTTTGATGTTTGAATTTTGGCAACAATGGTGTTTTAATTGAATATAAACATTGAATTTGGTTTTTGGATCTAGATATTCAAAGTAGAGAGCATTTACTAATGTTAATTTCCATAAGAATTTTGCCCCCAAATATAGATTGGGGGTTAAGGGTCCTTTTGGAAAAGATTTGGTTTTCGTGTTAAAATTTTGGACGTATATTGTTGAGTCATCGGCAACAGGGCTTTTTGAGACGAAAGGCTGATGGGAGGTCGAGCAAAAAAATATTGAAAAAAAAGGAGGGGCCCCAAAAACCGACCCTTGAGGCCCCAGATTTTACACTTTCATACCCGGACTGTACACCGTCATATACAAAATTTGCACACATTTTGTTAAGAAGCCCCGAACCAGGACAGCAGCTCCCCTCTAACATTGTATGAAAAACTTTAGGAGTAGTCTCTGAGGGGTACATGCAAGGGGCGACTCCCAATCAAAAACTAATAAACGACTTTTTTTTTTTTATTTTTTGCTTTTTCGAGGATGCTTGCCAGTGTCTATAACCTCATAAAATTTTAATGCATGACTTTCGAGGGAAAAAATCCGTTTTTGCGAGTCGCCAAACAGTGAGTTTCTTTTAAAGTGGGTTTTTAAAATCTGGAGACCAGTCGCCCATGCCCTTTCAAACAAAGATGCAGTGAGATGGGCCGTAGTTATTGGGCGTCCGTTTTATCTCCTTTTTTTTTGAACCGGGACCACGTGTGCGACTTCATTCATCTGGGAACGCGCAAAGGACATCGAGAAATTGAAGCTTGAGGGATGGTGAAGTGATTCTGCGAGTTATGCAAATTCAGTTGGGATTTTGTCTGGGCCCGTCTGCGGGATTTGTCTAAAGTGCTGAGAGGCCTTGTTTCAGTAACTGAGAATGCAACTGTTTGATTGGCAAATTGCACAGCGAGGGGGAATGAACATGTTCTCCTCATTTTTGGGTTTTAGTTTTAAAAAAAAGGCTTTGAATTTTTACGAACGCTTCGCAATTGGATTGGTTGGTGTGCGGAAAAGCCGTTAGCAGTGAATTTCGTCGGCGCGGCGCTACCGCGCTTACAGTGAAGTAGCCCAAAGCTTTTTTCTGTCGCAACCCCGTTCCCATAGTATTTTTTTGACATCTTTACAATGGTCCCTTTATTTGGTTTTTGGAGAGTTCTATACGATTCGAAATCATTTGGACTGTGTGTTAGACTTCCCATTTTAGAAAATAGTGCATTTTTTTTTTTCTAATTTTTTTTAAATTTTGTCTTTTGTTATCCAGGGGGGTCTGCGTTTCCCTTTTTTGTAGATTGCTAATTTGGACTTTTTGACACATCCTGAAAAATTGGTTTTCCTTTGTTGCCATGCAATTGATATCCCCAAAAAAAAAGTGTCGGCAATCTTTCTGAAAAAAAGCTATTTATTTGGGTTTCCCATTTTACCTTTAGAAAAATCGAAAACAAGTTTTTTTTTATTTTTTTTCTTTGGGTTTTTGGGCACTGACAGCCCCTTTCCCTGACAGAAAGATGGTCACTTACCCCAGGTATGAGCCCAACAGGTTTTACTATCTAAAGCCTGTCAAAAAACCCCAAAAGGGTTCTAAGATGGAGCTTTGATTTTGTTTACAATACGAGTAGCAGATAAAGGAAAAACGGGGTGAAAAAAACATTTTTTAAAGCGTGAAAAAAGAGTCCGAAAGGGGGCTTTTAGGTACAGGTGTTTCCCCGTGACCTTTGATTATTCAGTTTGAAATCCCCTAAAAAAAATGGGTGGCTTTGTATCCATCTTTTTGTCTTTTTGAAACCCTTCTCTAGTGGGGCTAAAAACTTTTAAATTCTTTTTTTCAGAGGAGTTGGGGCCCCGAGGCAGAGCCTAAAAAATTTTGTTTTTGGGCCCACAGTCACTTAATAAATAAATTTCCGCTTCAGTTTCTGACGGGTAGTCAAACTGGAGCAGTTCTTTTTAGCGCAGCGATTAGTACCCCCCCCCTTCCCCCCCTTGGTTTGCCCTGTCCTTGCGGAAGACGACATAACGGCAGGAAAAAACCTCGGAGTCCATATTCCCCTCGTTAAAGCCACGTTTCATTCACGCATAAACTTTTGCCTTTGCTCTTAAGCCACGAAAAGAATGTCTGGTTTCTTTTTTTTTTTACATTTAAGACTACGAGCTTTTGAATTGCAGTATGTTTTTACGCGGTCAGTTGCGCGTTTAAAACCTTGTTTTTTTTCTTTTTAGGCGAAGGATATGTCTGAGTTGTCAAAGGTGAATCATTTAGGGGAAAGGAAGGGGAACATGCCCAACAATTCCTTGCACTCTGTTTCTTAGAGAGTTTAAAGAAACTCTGCGTTTAAAAAGTGAGACCCCGGTTCTGTGTTTTTACGCACTTTGCATGCTGTCACGTAAAGAAAAACTTGTTTTGTTCAAAACCAGGGAGTTTGCACACGGAGCTTTTTTTTGGTCGGGGTTTTTGGGGGTCTTTCGTCGTAGAAAAGTATTTTCTGATGGGGGCCCCACACAAACCGGGTAGGGGGGTCCGGGTTTTCCCACGTAAAACGTCTCCAGCGAGCGCGATTAGAAGAACGGAAACCCCAAACCCCCCCCTTTCCCTCGGCACCCGAACAGGGCGAGAAGACCCCCTCGGCCCCCCGAGCTGCGCGCGACGAAGAAGGCCCGCCCCCCGGGGGTGGCGGGGCACAGGTTCCTACCAAGGCGAAAGGGAGGACACAGCACTTGCGATGAAATTTTCCCAATTTTTAATAACCATGAAAATTTCCCGAGCGGAAACGTGTTTTGGGGACACGCACGTTATCAAAATACCCACTATTTACTAAATTTAAAAAAACTCCCGACTACTGTTTTAAAAACAAAGAAACAAACGAGATTCCGGAGCCAAAAGATACCGTAAACCACTGCCCCCCCGCCCCCCTTGGGTTTTTATAGTGCACGAAACCCTCACCAAAACGTTATTTTTTTTTTTTTTTAACCCCCCCCAACAAACAAAAAACACGGGTTAAATGAAATTGTGGGGAAAATGGGCAACAAGGGGACATAGGGAAAAGAAATTTACGATTGTTTTGATGTTTTAAAATTCGTTGTGAATGTAAAATGTAATTTAAAAATGGGGGGTTTGGGGGGTAAAAGTTCAAGGATTGTGTCATAAAAACTCTTATGAAATTAAATCTAGTGATGTAAGGGTGATTTTCGTTCAGGTATTCACCGTTTTGGGAAAACCTTTAAAAAAAAAAATTAAAAAACACTTACCGCAATTTTGGCCACTCCCCGCCCCCAAACCTTTGTGGCCAACTTTTTTCCACACATATGGTTTTTTTGACCACCTCATTGGGGCAGGTTTGACTTCCGTTGGTGACCCAAAATTTGCCAAACCATGTGTTGCCGATGGGATGTCTCCGCCCCAATTGGCGCAGGTTTCGCTTTTGTATCCCCACCGGGCCGGGCCACGGGTTGGGGGTAAATCCGTGCTTAAAAAAAAAAGTATTGACGTCTTTTTTCCCTACGCCTTTGGTTTGTACACATTCCCATCACTCGTCTATACAAGTAGAGGGCGAAAAAAAAACCAATGAAAATAGTCCCTTTCCCTAAAATCGGGTTGGGGCGGGTGGCCCGCGCCCCGCAGGGCCATTTCCTAGGGGCTTGTTGGGGCGTTTTACCGTAGGGAGCATGAGGGACCCCCGTTTACGCGTGGCGCCAATCCGTGTGGGGGTTTGCGTCGTCATAGATATGCCCTGGGCCCCCATAAACATCCCACCGGTGGCGACATCTTTGGGAGAGCCGCGACCCCCAAAACGCATTACCACATACAGCCACCTGTCGTGGGCGCCTCGTTGCACACCCGGGGATCCTTGGTGGGTGGTGGTGATCCTTTTCGCTCCTTTTAAAAAGGGGGCCACTGTTTTTGGGTTTGGGCCGTGTTGTCGGCTGGTTGTGCCCGCTTGGCGTTTGCGTGGGGGACGGTCAGCGACCCCTCGCTGCTGGTTTCCCGAGATTTTCCTAATAATGGATCCAAGAAAATCGGGGGGTTTGGAAAAAAACAAAAACCTTACCCAATAACACGCTGCCCCTTAACCCCCGTCAATGGTTAAACCCAAAAACCAGAATGGGTTTTTTCCTCCCCCACCATCCCCCCGGCTACATTTTCCGCTTTAGGGGTTTAAAATTTGACGCACAATCATACCTACAAAACCCATAATCATTCTACACAATTGCAAATTTTTTCCCCCTTTTGTAAGCAAAACCCCCCAAAAAAGCCTGAAACCTTTTTTTTTGGCACGGAATTTTTACTATTTGGGCCCCGGAATGGTATCTTGTGTTATCCATAACTAAAACAAAAGTTAGGTTTTATGTTTTTAAAACCCCCTTCCCTTAAAACCCCCGTTTCAAATAGTCCCGTCTTTAAAATTTCTGTTAATCGGGCACGTGCTTTTTAAAATTTTTTTGCTAAAAAAAAACAACCCATTTGGCACAATCTTGTTTTTCTGATCCTGGTGGAGTAGTTTATACGCTTCCCCTCTCAGCGGGTGCATCTAGAACACAACCACTGTTGTCAACTTCCCACGCGTCAGGTCGTGGGTAACTTTACCGGGTTTTTCATAAAAAATAGTAAATAATTTTTAAAAACTTGTACCCTACACTTGATTTTCTACTATGAACGAGTACGTTTAAAAACCCAATGCCCATAACAAGGGAAAAAATTTTTGGGTTTCGGCCAAAACGTCCCCCCTCACATCATTTTTTAACCCTTTCCCCTTCAGGGGCCATTTAAGACCCATTTCATGTTTGCCTCCCCTTTAATGGGCTTTTTGGGGCAAATATTCCGTTTTTTGACATTTTATTTAAATTTAAAACCCCCCGATAACGATTCAGCGTTATTTTTTCTGCCCCCCCATTGAACCGAAAACTAACGTTTAAATGGACTTTCTAGCTTACTGTCTTCGAACCGCAATAAAACAGAAACCTTTTTATGATGCAAACAATCATTTTGCCCTCCCCCATCAGTACGCTAAAGTGTTTTTATGGTACAACTCTCTTTCCTTTTGGGAAAACCGACTGACACTAACCGACGACGAATGCATGACCAGAATGCACAGGGGTTTTAAACCCCGATGCGAATACTTCTTTTCTATAACTAGCCTCTCTCTCCCCTGATATAAAAGCATTCTTAAAAACTAAAAACTTGAAAAAGTGTGCAAAGAAAAGGGATATTTACGCAAAATAATAAGTTCGTGAAAAAAAAAGAGAAAGTTACAAACCCCCCGGATCTCTTCAAGGCGCTTTTTCTCGCGCGAAAGGTTTGTTCTGACCCTTTACCCCATTGGATACAAAACACTCACTCAAGGAACCTTTTTAAGGGGGCGAAGAATTTCCCCCCCTATGGGGAGCAGTGTGGTGAGAAATTTTAAAATGTTTTGCACATTTTTTGTAGAATGTCCCCCAACCCCATGGGCCCAAGGGGAAAAATTTTAAACCCAAAAAACCCAATTTAAAAGAAAATTTTTTCTGATGAATCTGAGGGAAAATAAAAAAATTTTAAAAAAAAACCCAAAATCAACAAAGCCCGTATAATAGATTTAAAAAAAAACCCTCACTCTAAAAAAGGGAAAACGGGCACTAATAAACCCTTTGGGTTTGGGGGCCCTTTTTAAACCCCAATAAAATAAAATAAATCTCTCGCCCCTTTTCATCCCGCTAAGCAGGAGAACCTCCTTACTCACTATAGAAGTAATTTTCGTTTCTTTTTTTGTGTGGGGTCGTTAAAAAGGGAACCCCAAAAAACCATCCTACAATGCAGTCCCCAGAACCCTTCCATTGCGTACCCATGCGCTACCAACTAAGTTATCGGGGGCCCGAGACAAACCTTTTTTAAAATGCAGTAGTTGTGATTGTTTAAAAGCTATGATATAAAACAAACCGAAGACCCCAATTTTATAAATTGCAAATTTTATTTTTAACCCCGGGGAAAAAGCTGTAAAGCGATGGTCGCAAAAAGCGTGGGGGCGTGCCATGCAGGGCCAACCCCCTCTGTTCTTTTTGGGTCTTTTTTTCTTGTATGGGTTTTAAAAGTTGACCAAATTTTTTTTTTCTATTTGCACAGTTCTTTTCCCCGGGAAAACCCCGGGTACCCCCCCAAAAAGTAAATGGTTTAGTATTTAAGCTTTGTTTTAGACGTAGAATGACTCTTTTTATAAAAAGGTTTCTGTTGGGTTAAAGTAATTAATACAACCCTTTGAGCCAGGGTGATGGGGCAAAATGATTTAAAGAAAGGGGTGGTCTGGGGGTTTTGTGCAGCTTTGTTAGTTTTCGGAAAATGGCCCAAAACCGGCCCCTTAAAAAAAAATCCCAAAAACCCAAACACCTGTTTTTTTTCCCAAATAAAATCTTGTGGGAGCTTTGTCAGTTGGGTTTCCGGGCCCAAAACCCCGGGCCCCCTTTAAAAAAAATCTAAAACAATCACTCTGTTTTTTTTTCCTTAAAAAAAATCGGTGATATTTTATTTTGCCCCCATTGTGATTGAACAATCTTGATGTAACCCGGGAAAAAACTAGACTCCAACCCTTGGGCTCCAACGGCCAACCGGCCAAAAAAAGGAAATAGAATAGAAATTGGTTTTTTTCGCGAATGGTGAAGCTAGTTTCCCCCCCAATCGATGACGAAAGTTGAGCCCCCCCAAAAAACAAATTTCTTTAATCTATTAATTTTTGTATTGATATGGAAAAAAAATAGGTAGAAAGGGTTTTTTCTTTTTTTAATAATTTACCTGAAAAACATTAAAATAAAAGTTACAAAAACTGCTAAATAATTACCTTTAATATAATAACACTAAATAAATAAAAGTGAACCCCGGGTCTCTGACAGGGGTTATTTGGGGCCCAAACCCTTTACGTCCCCTTTTCCACTGCCCTTTTTAACGCCCAAAAAAGTGGTATTTTTCCCACGGGAAACCCCAAAATCGAACGCGGGAAGCCCGGGGGGTTTAGTGGGATTGGAAAGAAGTTCCCATAAGAATAGCATTGGTCAAATTTTTTTAAAAAACCCTTTGTATCTTTTTTAAAAAAAGAAAAAAGTATTTCAAAAAAAAATTTCATTCCCCCATTGGGGTTAATCAAAAATTCTTTTTTGGGGACAATTTTTTTGTTTTTTAATTTATATAAATCGCAATAGAATTTTAATAACGTTTTTGGAAAAAACCCTGTTTTCGCGTTTTGGGAAACGATTTAATAGAAAGGGGACGCACGGTAGAAAAAAAGAGAGAGAACCCTTTTTTTAAAAAAGGGGAAAAAAAAACGCGGTGACGAAATTTTCTAATTTTTTGTCTAATCGGGAAAATTGGCGGCGTGGTAAAAAGCTTTACCCCCTTGGGTGCCAAAATAAAAATAAAGTTTTTTTACTAAATTGGGGTTGGGTATTAACGGGGACTATTTTTAAGTTCCCCCAAAAATTTTAAAACATAAAAGATCCTAAAAGTTGTCAAAAAATTAGCCCTGTCCCCATGTTTGGGGTCAAACCGTTTACCCAGATGCGATCTTGGGGCCCCCGTTTTACCGCTATTTCGTATATTAAAAAAAGAAATTTTGGGGTTTTAAATTTGGGAAAGAGGGGTAGTAAAGACTTTTTGGGATACCCATCCTTTCTTTATTCTTTTTACGTTTTCCATCAAAAGGGTTTTTTTAGAGTCAAACCCCCTCAAGCCATTAAATTAAAAAGCCGGCGAAACCAACCTTTTAGGGGGCCAAAAACCAAACGACGGGGAATGTTTTACCCAAATAAAGTGCGGCATTTTAATTTTAAACCCCTGATTTAATTAGGGCCTAAGCTGCGCAGGGGGCGATTCTTAAAAAAGGCCCCTAGAAGCCCATAGCGATTTCCCCGGTTTTATAGGAAAAATCAATCGTTTTAAAATTTTCGTTATCGACCTGATTCTGTAAAAATTTTGCTAAAGGGCCGCCATTTATCGTACTTGATAGCATGCCCTAGCGGAAACTCCTTTTTCATTCTCGTTATCATAGCGATCGCTAAACATTTTTTCGAATCAGTCACACGAAAAAATTTTCGGGTAAAATGCCGGAAAAAGTCGTAAATTTTCCCTAACCCATTTTAAAAGAATCAAACCGACTCCCCCTAGGGCACGCCAAAATCAAAAAGATTTTTTTGGAACAACTTTAAAATTTTTTAGGACCCCCTTTTTTAAAGTCCCAAAACAGAATTTAAAAAAAATTCGCCCAGAATGGTTTAAACGAGCCCCCCACTTTCTTAGGTTGTTTTTCCGAGAGGCGGGGGGGGAAGGGGCGACCATTCTGGGCTCGCTGGGGATTGTTTTTTTTATTGTTTCCCCTCAACGTCCTTTATTTTTTGGGAACCCGAAAAAGGGTACGGAATGGTTTCTTTTTACAAGGCCGTGTTTTTATGAAATTTTTGATATCTCGTTAAAAATTTCAAAAAATCAAAATATTTTTCTAAAAAATGAATGAATGATTAAATTTTTTTGGGGCCCCCTGTGAATTACAGGAAAAAATTTTCCCGGGAGTGGGGAAAATTTCCCCTGATTTTCAATGAATAATTTGAAATAAAACCCCCTTTCCCAAAAACCCCGCCCACGACCGGGAAAAAAACTTGGGCTTCTTTTGGTTTTGGACCACAACAATCGGGAAAAAACTACGCATCGCATAAGTTTCCCTTTCAAATCTGATCTAAACCCCCTGGTGCAAAAATTTTGTTTTTCCTTAAATTTCATTGGTCGCATACCGGGGCGTTCTGGTCCGGGCTTTTCGGAACACAAAACCCTTAAAAATCCAAACCCATTTTGGGGTTTTTTACTTTCCGCGTACGTAACTCTCAAGTGTAGTTTTGGGTGTGGGGTTTTGCTTGTAAAAGTTATGGTAGGGAACTGCGCTTTCCACTTTCTGACACTCTGATTTTTTAAACAAACGACATAACCCCATTTTACCGGGGTCGTGGTTTCAATATTAAAATTTGCTTTTTGTTTTTGGTATTAAATAAAATCCATTTTATTTTGTCCTTAAACTTGTTTTTTGGTGTATCACTAGGGAAATTTTTCTTTTGACTTTGATTGACTTTACAATTTTAGCAAAAACAGGCTCTTGCCCCAGGTTTGGTTAGCGGAAACAAAATTTTTTTGTCCAAACCGTGAAAATTAGGCTAAGGGGCCAGGCCCCTTACCCTTTTTTTTTTTCAAAATTGGCCTAGGCCTAGACAAATTTGTACCCGGAATGTGGGATACTGCACACTCTAAATTAAAAGAGCGGGAAAAAAACTCAACGATTGAAATTTTCCCCCTCCCTTTTTTTGGGTTGTATTTGCACCACTTTTTTCTGATTTACCACCAATCCTAGAATTGAGTGAAATAATTCCCCTCAATTTTAGAGCGAAAATTTTTCACTCTGAAATAAGGGTGATAATCGCTATTAAAAGATCGAAATTCACTCAAATAATAGCGATATTTTGGCTTCAAAGATACTCTCTATTAAGGCTATTAATAACTCAAATAGAAGCGAAAATCACTCAAAATTGAGACAAACTAACTTCCCTAAAAAAATATCGAAATTCAATCAAAAAGTAGCGGAGGGAGGGAAAGGTACACATGATATATTATATTTTCAACTCATGTTAATAGGTCAATATCTTGAAACTACAAATAGTATTATAGCAGCTGTATGCAAACATCACATTGATATGTAGATGGACGACTGCGTTCTCTCTGTTCACTGTGGACGCCCATGAAAAGGCATGCATATAATAATTTCCATTAAGTTTTATCTAGGCCTACACATGATATATTATGTTGTAACTAAAACAATGAAAACACAATGAACTATTCGTGCATATAGAAGTACAACAGATGTCGACATTTAGGCCCTACCTTTAACTTTTCGGCGTTTTTCCGCAGAAATGCCCTTTCTATTAGAACGTTGTACACTTCATCACTACACCGGTAATAACTATTTTTCCTTGAAGACTTACACTGGCAAATGGCAATGCGCACACGGTCACGAACTAACAGACACTGACGAGTTAGTTGGTTTCGAAGATGCTGGACGTGTTCAGAGGACCGTTGATATATATTGGAATTGCCCTACCCCGTTCTTTGTCATGAGTATATGACAAGCAATTATTACCAGTGACATGTTTGAAACGTCGCCGGTAAAATCTCTGCTATTCATCCCCTAGACTTGGCACCAATCAGGACAATACAGTAGACAACATAAGAAGAAGCCCCATTCATCGCTTAGATAATCTCAACACTTATCCCTTGAACAAGCTTTATGCATCGCTCACTATTGACTAAACATCGCTAACTAAAGAGCGGTGTCACATGGTCATCAGCACATTTGAGCTAAATAATGATCACCCAATACATCGAGTGACAATTCCAGTTAAATGAGTGACGAACCTCAAAA